>SCDZ01000304.1:0-114566 GCA_004143845.1 Drosophila lacertosa | reverse complement strand
TATATATATATATATATATATTTATATATATATATATATATATATATATATATAACATATGAGTATGCGATTTCCACAGCTCTTCCGTTCTGTGGACCGAACCCGTTGCCCAATGTCCAAACCCAAGTTGAGCAGCGACTTGAGACCCATTCTCTCTCAGTTCACCCTAGTTTATCTTCTTGTTCTCACTGTCTGGTTATTTTTTTTTTATTTTCACATTTCATTGCCGCCTATTTGTTGTTGCTTCTTTATTTTCTTGGTAATAAGGTGTGAGAAAGGCAATAATCGTAAAGAGCTAACAAATTGTTGCTGCTGTCTTCGGTTTCACGCTAAAATGTTAATCGCTCCTTTTTAGTCTCTTGTCGCTGTCAGAGCAATTATGTATAGATCTGTATTCGTATTTGTTTGTGTAGATCTGGTCACAACAACGCTCCTAATGTCTTCATGTCTTCGTCTTATTTCTGGGCCGTCGATTTGTGAAACGCCTCCATTGTTGTCTAATCGCTTAAACACATTGAATTCAAAAGATTTCTCATAGTAAGGTCCGACATTCATTTACTACAATTAATAAAAAGCAATCTATATTTCAAAAATTCTCCATTATGCTAACTTTTTTGTATTGTTCAACACTGGTCGTGACGTTTTAGCTTTTGCAGCTTGTTAAGTTGGCTGCAACTGAGTTATTTTTTTTATTTGCGACTGAATTTATTATGCAATTATTTAAAATACATATAGAAAACATTTTATTTTGGTTTTTGAGAGCTTCGTGAGGTCGCAATTATTTAAAATACATATAGAAAACATTTTATTTTGGTTTTTGAGAGCTTCGTTTGCGATAAGAAGACAAACCATGCTTTAAATAGAAATCTGTGCTGAGGAATTCCCAACTTGACTTAAGTCCTGTTTTCTTTTTTCTGAGTGTAGCGATTTCAACTAAAAATGGATTGAGCAAAACATGTGAGTCTGTCATTGGTCTGTGTGAGAGGTCTCGTTTTATGTTTCTTGTGCACTTGTTCCCGGCCAGCCAACTAAGTAACTAATCGGATCGGATCATGTGCGGCGCTTATCAATGGAGCATTTATACAAATACATACAATTTTGAATACTAATGAATGCGTCAAAACAAATAATATAAGCTATTTTTATTACAAAGTCAAGCATGCGCCGCTATTGCGTTGTTTTGGGTTTATTTTTTATTTTTACTTAATTCTTTTAATGTTGTGTTTTCAATTGAAATCCCAGCACTTCCGTCACGAGCAATCAAATTTACGTCTTGAATTCTCCAACCATTTATTGTGGGTGCCCAACCAATTAATTAAGCAATCAACTCTGGCACGCACAATTGCACAGCCTCCACCCGCCGCCAGCTGCAGTTGGCCAATTAGGACGCCAATTTAAGATAATTGCCGCTTAAACAGGAGACAGAACAATTAAAGGCTGCCGATTGTGCGGTTAATATAAGCCCAATTAAAATTTGATTGTTGCGTTTCAAGTGCGCATTTGAAATTCCGATTAAATGCGTTTCCCCTTAAGGCTTAATTGCGTTGTTTTAAAGTAAATCGTTGATTTCAATAATAATGTTTTAATGAAAGCTTACTCTTAACGGTTGTGCTGGACCATAAAAATAACCTCAACATATAGTTTGCTTTATATGTGAAGCTCTTTTTAAAACAAGTGTCCCAATTAGGCACAAATTAAACATAAGTAATCATTAAGAATGTTTAATATAGTTCAAAACTCTTAAAAACTTTGATTTGTCAAAACCTAACCTCAATTTAAATTTCTTCTATTTGAAGAAACTTTAACTAAAAAACTCCTTTGAATCCTAAAAGATAACCTCAAAATACAATTTTCTTTATAATTAAAGCGCCCCTGAACATATTTATCAATGCGCCTAATTAAATACGCCCAATTAGAGTCCAAATTAAACATAATTGATGCCGAAAAAGTTCAACAAAATTCTTTGAGTCGAAAAACCTAACCTCAATTAAAATTTGTCTTTTTTGTGTGCAACTAATTAAGCATGTTTTTTGGCATTGCAATTGCAATGCAATTGTCCTTGGCCCCAGGGATAATAATTGCGAAGCTTTTGCACGCATAATGCGCCGCATACATAACCTCAATAGTAGAGCCCATTTTGGACCAGCGATCGCAATGCCATTCCTTATGCGATCGTGCATTTAAGTAAAAGCCACATGTCATTATCTTCAAGTAATTCCTCATAATCGCCATGTTTGATCTTATTAAGACACCTTAACTTGTTTTCTTGGACTTGAACGTCAACTGCGATGCGTCGGCTCCCCTCTCACTGTCCCTCTGGCCCCTTCCTCGTGCGTCCCATTCAGTACGTGCTGCCGCTGACGATGGCCAGACGAATGGCCAGCCAAGTGGCCCGTCTGGACGGCCGGCCGTCGCGTCCGACTCGCTGTCTGCCTGGCCTGGCCAGGTCTGGTCTGTCTTGGCCAGGTCCGATCACTTGTTCGCCTGTGTTTTTATTTTTATTTTTTTTTTGTCGTTTCTCTCTCTCCGTTTTTCCATTATGTTAAATTTCTGCGTCGTCTGTCGTTGGCCCCTCGTTGACTTTGGGTAGCTCTTCACACCACGCCAAGTGCTAACGACTTTGTACCTGAGCCTTGTCTCCGATTTACAGACTCTTGTCTCTCGTATCGGCGGTTGCTGGGCTGCAGTTTCCATTAACGATCTGTGTTTTCATTCTTTTTCTATCTCTCTCCCTCTCTCCGTGTACCCTTGCAGTGGGCATTCCCATTTTGTCACAAATTGTGTAACACTTTTTGGGGGACTTCTTCGATCATATAAGAAATTCATTTAAATATGCATACCTGATCACGTTAGTTATATACAGCAAAGAGTATTTTTGGCAACGTCTTTAAACCTTTTAAATATGTCCTTCAAGCAATTGATCAGTATAAACAGCCAACTTATTAAAGTCATGTAAGACTGTCTTTCCTTTTTTATATGTTAACAAGTCTCTCTGTTATAAAGGTGTCCTACTTGTCTAAGTTGGCCTGATCGAACTTCTATATCATATCGGAACAATCGTTTAAAAATATTCACACTAAAATTGGCAAACAAAAGTTTTACTTTATTCCAAACTTGTTGGCAAATTACGATCAACATCAGTTTGCTATAGCATAAAGGAATAATTAGTCAAGAAATAAGCTTTTGTATGAAATAATCGATTAAAGCAATTAAATTGCATCACAATATCTAATGATGTCCATTTGTCATTTAATTTTTATGGGGGCGTATTATTCATAAAGTTTAACTTAAGAAAGTTGTCATTGTAACTAAACTTAGCCCTATGATGCTATAGATTGAATTTTATTTTTGTGAAGTGCGGACTTTAAGATATATCATAAATCCTGATCAATTTAAGGTCTGCTTCTTATTTAGATATTTAGATTGGAACTTTCTTCCATCACGCTTCTTGTTCATTCTGATTTTCAATAAAGACGCTCAGCTTAAAAGTGGATTGGCAATGTTTGCCAATAACTAAAAAAAACTATATTTAGCTCCTATGAATCTTTGTAGATAGATCATACGATCATCATACGATCGTCGAATATGTGCGCTTATGTCCACAGTGCAAAATACACACCCGGCTGGATATCAGGTTTAATGCGCGATTATTTGATGAATACTCAAAGCAATATTTGCAATTGCGGCACTTAATTTGCCGCACACATTAGATGGTGGGCAACTTGGTGGATGAGTGGGGAAGGGGAAATGGGAGGGGGATGGGGATGGGTAGGCAAAATAAACAAATGCCAGTGCAAACAATCAGCGATCACTGATCGAACGCTGATGGAGTTTGTCCAGATGAGATGGGTGGTCGCTTTGGGAACAAATAAGCTTTTCTTTCTATAAGTGTTACTCTATTATTAATTTGCGATCTGTTTATTTGCATGCGAACGGATAATAAGAAATATGCCACAGCACGGATTCGGTTGCTTTGTCAAGTGGTTCTACCTTGTGCTGATCGTGCAGACCGTTCTATGCATTGGCCAGCTCGAGTGTCGCCAGCATCACAATCGCAATAACAACAACAACAACAACAATAATAATAATAACAATAACAACAACAACAACAATCGACATGGCGACTCGGCCAGCTCGGAGGAGAATCACAGCAATGGAGACGACGGCATCGACAATTTTGGGGACGCCGACAGCAGCATCGGCACCGGGCACGGCCATCGACGCGGTCCGCGCAAGAAACAGCAGCACAACAACAACAACAACCACAATCGCCACAATCGCCTCGAGGAGAACGGCATCTCGCTGTGGATCAACGAGCAGCAGCTCAAGCAGCTCAGCGGTAAGTGCGAACCGGTTCGGTTCGGAACGGTTCAATTGCTCTTCTTTTTTGGCCATCTTGCAATATTGTTAAACTGAACTAGTTCGAACTAAAAAAATCCCATTCATTTCTAGTTCCACAGTTCCAAAATGATTAGTCTAATTTATAATCCAGTTAGAAACTTTAAATGCTACAAGTATTTTTTAATAGTAGAACTTTAGAGCCGCTAACAGCCTAAGCTTGGATATTGATTATTGATTGGTGTTTTTTTTTTTTTTTTTAATAAATACCTACTAAACTAAACCACATTTAATTGTGGTTTAGTTTAGAATGTTGTTAAGGTTTAACGGGTTAGCATTTGGCAGCCTAAGTGAATTCTGTTCATAGATCTTTATGCAGTTATGGCTTTGATTAAGTAATATCACATGCTTAAAAATCGAAACCGAACCAAGCAACTTAAATCAAATATGAAGTTAAGCTTGGAGCGTGCGTAAGTAGTTGTAACAAATATATTTAAACAACATCCTTCCCATAGTAGCCTAAACCAAAAAAAAACCCTTGGTGCGAACCGGTTCGCAGGCCAGTTTACAGTTTCCCACATTAAACTGAGAATTTCCACAGCGCTGTACTTGCCGCACGGCTACGACGATCGCATCTATGCCATACACAACGGCCGGGTAACGAACGAGATGCGGGACACGACCGTTTACAGTTATCTGGTGATCCCGTCCGAGGTGAACTATGTGAATTTCACGTGGAAATCGGGCAGACGCAAGTACACGTATGACTTTGATCGCCTGCAGACAATGGACGAGAGCATTCTGAAGGCGCCAACGCTGTCAATCAATAAAAGGGGCTGGATACCGCAGGAGCAGAAAAGTAAGTGCAAGCCGAGTCACTCAGTTAAGGCAGCTGGCGCACAAATGTGTTCCATTTTCTATATCTATCCAAGCTAGATTTTAGCATATTCCTGCCCTGCACCGGAAACAGTTCGGGCACCGCCTCGTTCAATGTGGGCCTCAAGATACAGACGCGCAAGAATAAGCCGCTGTCGGGCACACCCATCCGACTTAACTTCAAAAAGGAATGCGCACATATAGGTGTGTATGATATAGACGCTTCCAACCCTACTTCACTAACAACTTTGCAAGGTAGTGTATATGAAAAGTCAATTTAAATGCTTTATATCAAATTCAAATTGAACTGTCGAAAACGCTTAAGAACGCTTTATATTGTTGTATATAATTTGTTTAAAAAACACAATAATATGTTAACTTACGTATTTCAACAAAAGTTTGTCTTAGGCGTTTTCCACTGTACGCACATTTTATCACTGTCGCTTACAACTCTTTCCATCAACTCTCTGTATTTCACCTAGATACCTAATCTGTCCGCTTGTACACGTAAGCCTGCGCCTGCAAACTGAGCGCAGTTTCCGCTCTCTTGTTTCTCTCTCTTTAATTTTTGCACTTGCGATCTGTCGTTTAGTAGGGCGGAACCATAGGCTGATCGCTTGCTTGGCTCTCTTTTCTTTCGCTATGCTCCTCTTTTTCTGTCTATCTATGCTGCTCGCTCAACTGTGGCACAGTAATGTCCACATATTTATGTACACGCATAGGTATTTTCAATATTCTTGTTCTTTGTCGAAAACTTTTGCCAAGCTTAAATTAAACTCATTTTTATGGTTATGTACATACACACACACACACACACAATTTCTTCTGTCTCTTTCACCAAACACAACAAAAAAAAAAACCGAAAAAAAATACCAAACAAATCACTCGAACTAAACTAAAAAAAAACTTAAGCTCCCGATCCAGAATGCAGTTCGAAATGTGGCAAAAACGGCAACTGCACCGTCGACCACATCTGCAAGTGCAACGCCGGCTATATGGGCCAATACTGCGAGACGGCCTTCTGCTTTGCAGAGTGCCTCAACGGCGGCAACTGCACGCGGCCCTCGGAATGCACCTGCCCCGAGGGCTATCAGGGCACACAGTGTGAGGGCGGTAAGTACCGTTAAAACGAATTATGCTAAAACTACTTTAAGAATACAGTACAGACACGAGCACGCAACACGCTGGGTAGAAATACCCCACGCACGACTTTTTGTTCATACAACAACCGCTTAATAATTAGAGCTTAATTAGGTCAGAGGGCAAATTAAATTATTGTTTTGTTCTGATTACAGCACTTGTCGATTATTAAATTTTTTATTTCCTGTCGTTTTAAATGGAATTTGTTGTTTAACATATACTTCGACATGTTATTTCCCTCATTTAAATATATACAAAAAAAATATTTATGTATATATATATACATAGTAATATTTAAATGCCATATTAAATTAATATTTTTGCTTATATTTTTTTTTAGTTTTTCGTTTGTTTTTTTTTTTTTTTTTACAAAATATCTTCAATTTCTGGGTGCAGTCGTGTTAAAATGCTCAGCCCGGACACGCACGAAATGAAATTTAAATGTCACGACAAGTGACAAAACACACACACGTACAATTTAACAAACAATCAGTTGTTATTGCTGTTCGATTACTTTATAAAGTATATTGGTTTAGATCTTTTTGGATATAGCTATGGCCGTTTTGCAGCCAAACTTGATCACCTCGGTCAAGGCATTGTAGAAGGGCGCCTGTTCGGCGCCGCAATCGATGCCGGTATCATGATGTTCCTGCTCCTCGTCACGAAACTTTGTGATTGTTTCAAGCAGCTCCTGGTTTTAAAATGAAAGTAAAGAATGAATTAGGCTTTGGTTTGGGCTGGTAAACTCATTGACATACCTTGTCTGGATTGGGTGATTCCATAATTTGACGCAACTGATCATTATAGTGTTCGACAATGACCGTCTCTACGGCCACTGTGCAGGCCATGGCCGCCTTTTCGCCGAGCAGCGCAGTGCCGGCGCCGAGCGCAAACGCGGCCACACTCCAAACGGGCGTCATGATTGTGGGTCGCACGCGATGCTGCTGTATCAGCTGCTCGAATTGCTTGCGATGAACCTTCTCCTGCTCCCACATATGCTCGATAGTCTTGCCCATGGGACCGTTGCCCAATATGGCCATTTGCCCAGCGTATATACGATCGGCGCCCAGCTCGCCGGCATGATCCACGCGTATGATCTCATCGGTCATCGCATTGGCACGTGGACGCAACGGGGGTGATGATTGTTGCTGTTGCTGCTGCTGTTGTTGTTGTTGGGTGTTGCTGCCGCAGGTGGCAAGAGAACGTGTTGTGGGCATTGCAATGCGAACTAGCTGCATGCCCGACGCGCACGTGTTCCTGTACATTGTGTTGCGTACTCGCCAAAAAGGAGCTGCAAAGTACATTAATTAATTAAAATAAAACATACTGGTTTCCAATTGTCTTTATCGGCAGGTATTTGCAAGGAGAAGTGCTTGAATGGCGGCAAATGCATACAAAAGGACAAATGCCAATGCTCAAAGGGATATTATGGCCTGCGCTGTGAATACTGTGAGTTGTGTTATTTCTTTGTTGTTGTGCGTGGCAAACTAACAACGCGATTTTCTACCCCTTCAGCCAAGTGCGTGATACCCTGTAAGAACGGTGGCCGCTGCATTGGCAACAATTTGTGCCGCTGTCGGAACGGACTGCGCGGTGATCATTGCGAAATTGGACGCAAGCAGCGTTCTACCTGCAAGTGCAGCCATGGCAACTGCAAGGGCAACAAGGAATGCAAGTGCCAGGATGGCTATCAAGGTCGCCACTGTCGACGTCGTAAGTCCACTAAATGATATGGCTAGGCTTGTTTTGTAGTTGAATCTCTCTTTTCTAGGCATTCCAAAACGTGCGCACTGAGCGCTTAAATTGGGACCTGGGCCCGAAAGACACGCAACTGAATGTGACAGCATGTAACATATATACACAATAGAAGCCAATCAACAATTGGGCTCTACCATTAACAATTAAACTATTTAAAATGAAAATGGATAAAACAAAATAATACCAATTGTGATACAAATTTTTTTGTAATTTAAAATTCTTAAATAAAAACAAATGTAAACATACAAGAAATGTAACAGTTAAATTGAAGTTGTGTTTAAATCGTTAGACGTTATAAATATTAATAACAACAAGAGTCAACAATGTTATTTAATTGGTCGTAGGAGCCCGTCCGTACACAAATGCAAATGTACATAGTTTTATTGCGTTGTTTGCTGTCCTCGTACCGTGACAGTTGATACGTGTTTAATCGAGTACAAATACAAACATGCTTATTTGTCGCAGCGACTTACCCGTATTGGTAAAAATGTTCAATAAGAATTTTATGCAACAAATCAACGAAATGTTTTTATTATTATAGCCGGCTGACTACCAGTGCTGTAAAATGTAAGATATCAGTGCTGCAGCCAACTTGAACTGTCGATAAATGTATCGGAATGTAATCCATCCCTTAACATAAACGTAGTCAACGTATTGCAAGGGGCCCGAAATGTTTAAAGCAAGTGCACTAAATTGTTATATTTGATCTGTCTCATTACTTTTTTTTAAGCTTCAAGAAAATAAATTTTCATTTCAATTTTTTTTGCAGCTATCATGAAATTGTAAAACAAACAAAAGCCCCTTTGCTTTGTTAAATACCTACGCTCGTGCTTATTCGTGCAATCAAATAAAAGTCAGCTGACGCCTTGTTTTAACAGCACCACCAACGATGGCACCAAGGAACAATCACGATCCGACGTCCTCCGGGGATTCGGGTAACGCAAATGTGCAAGAGGCCGATCTACAAGGTAGAATTATCATTTCTGTAGTCATGGGACTTACATGTTAATTGGCGCCACTTTCTGTTCTTCCAGAAATGGAGGACGTCAACCAGAGCCTAGATGCTCTCAGTTGCGCCTTGGACGCCGTGGAGCAGCGCACTGACGACATTCTGTCACAGCTACGTGAGCTCTTGGACTCGAATCGCGAGATACGCCGCCAGTTAGCGCAGGAAAAAGACAACGCTCCGGCAGAGCAAAATGACAATGGAGACGAAGACGACGACGACGACATGAAGGGTCAGCAGGGTAACGACAATGTTCCCAGCGCAAGTGCAAATTAGCCCACATGAAGTACGCTCTTTTTTTAAATATTATCATGTATAGCGATTTTCCTATACACATTTATTGTTTCTAAACACATCCAAATACAAATTGTTAACCAAAAAAAAAAATAACCATAAGCTCGAACTATTTTCGGTTCTTTTTGTTTTTCTTTGTTGATTTCGATTTTGGTATATTGGTTACAATATCATCTACTTTAAGATCGATCAAACGCTTCGCTTCCAGTTTAAGTTTAGCATTTTCAGCACGCAGTTTCTCGATCTCCGCCTGCATCGCAGATTGATCGCTGGGTGCATCAGCGTCGGGCATTTCCTCATCGTCAGCTGATTCCTCGGTATCATCAGCAGCGGTCATCTCCGCTTCGTCATCGTCTGAATCAGGTAAATCCGGATCTTCATCACCTCCCCCGGGGCCGTCGTAGCTGTTGTCAAAGTTGGGCTTGCCAAAGTCCGGTGCGTGCTCATATTCCTCAGTGATGAGCAGAGCGATGCAGTCATCATCGTCATCCGAACTGATCATGCGCTTGAGGTTGTCGGCAAAAGACTTGTGCTCCTTGGGACCCGGATGAAACTTGGAGGAGCTCATAAGACGTACACGTAGATTGGTTATAGCGCCCGGCTGGGATATGGTCTTGATCAGCTGCCGACTGCGAATATCCCAGATGCACACCTGTTTATCATCTCCACCCGATATTAGCTGCTGTGCGTTCACCGACAGAGCCAGGCAGGTGATGGGCGTGCCGGCCGTGTGTCCGACGAAGGCTTGGCTCTCCTCCTCCTCGACATGATATTCCTGACAATCGAAACGAGTAAGTTGAAGCATACATAGCATAGTAAATAAATTAAATACCTTCATGCGTGGCACTTTACTCATGTGAAAGATTAGCACGGTGCCCTCGCTGGTGCCCACATAGACGTTCGTCTCCAGCCTGTTGACGATGACGCTGTGCAGGGCAACAGGGAACACAACGCTCAGCAGCATTTTGCCATCGCTTAGATCGTACACCTTGCAGCAGCGATCCAACGAGACGCTGTACATGAAGGCACGAATGCCGCCCATTCCAATGTGCACATCAGTGACCGCCAAGCCGTGATCGTTGAAGCTGTACAGCGGGGCATTCTCCTCGCTATCGCTTCCACCTAGCGGGGCGCAGGCACGCGTTAGATTCCAGACGAGCACGGCACCATCTTTACCGGCGCTGGCAAAGTGCTCGCCGTTGTCCGTAAACCGGATGCAAGTGATGGGTTGATAATGCTTGGACAGCGTATTCAGCAGTCGGCCGGAGTTGAGGTGCCACACGTAGAGCGTCTCCTGTATGCCAGCTATGAGGAAAGCGCTATCAGGCGTCAGTGCTAGGGCATTCACCTTGCCCGGCACCACGTAGCGTATATTCGACATTTGCTCCTGCCCGTTGATGGGCCACACATGGAGCAGTGGCTTCGTACTGTTGGCCGCAATCACATAGCTGTCCTCGAGCATCTGAAGGCTGTGCGGCTGCATTGTTCCACCGCCCTTATAGCGCATCAGATCGGTACCCGTGCGCAGATCCTGCACGCAGCACGAAGCGCGTTCATTATTCAGTGTGCTTATAAATAAAGCCTCGCCAACGTCTCCCATTGTCAAATGCACGTGCGGAATACACGAAATAAACAAAACGTTACAGGTCTATGTTTATTTAGCGCTACTAGCTCTCCACAGGCTGGTCACACAAGAAACCGGCATTTGGCAAAATTATCGATATGTGCTAGAAGAAAGAACCATCTCTAACGGCCATAACGTGCGTGTTGTTGAAAAATCATAATAAATAAATAGCTTTAAATGCGTGGCATGTTGGATAACAACAGTAGCTGAGTTATGAGCGGCTACTTTTGGCAACTGGTGGGCATAAGCTCGGCCATCAAAGTGCTGATGCTGCCTGCCTAGTAAGTAAACCACAAATGGTGCACTCTGTGCCGGCACATTATTCACCGCCGCAATTCCGATTGCAGCTATTCCACCGACTTTGAGGTACACCGCAATTGGCTGGCCATCACGCATAGTTTGCCACTACGTCGCTGGTACGTGGACGTGACCAGCGAGTGGACACTCGACTATCCTCCCTTCTTCGCCTACTTTGAGTGGCTGCTCTCGCATGTGGCCAAATATGTTGACCCCAAAATGCTTATCGTTCAAAATCTGAATTATTCCTCCGAGAAAACGGTGTATTTTCAGCGCATTTCCGTAATTGTCACGGATCTGATTTACATGCTAGGCGTGACCCGTTGTATGGCCGCCCTGGGCGTTGTCAAGTCGACGCAACATCACATTGCCGGCTGCATGCTGCTCTTCTTGAACGTGGGCCTGATCTTCGTGGATCACATACACTTTCAGTACAATGGCTTTCTGTTTGGCATTCTCCTGCTGAGCATCAGCGCGCTGCTGAAGCAACGGTATCTGTGGAGCGCGTTCGCGTTCGCCGTATTGCTGAATTTTAAGCACATATTTCTTTATATGGCGCCCGCTTTTGCCGTTTATCTGCTGCGATTTTATTGCCTGGATGGGGGCAATTTCGTTAGTGCCACAGTTAAGCTGCTTGCGGCGGGCCTCACGCCATTCGTCCTGTCATTTGGCCCATTCTGGCAGCAGTTGCCGCAGCTAATGACGCGCCTCTTTCCCTTCAAGCGCGGACTCACGCACGCCTACTGGGCGCCCAACTTTTGGGCCCTCTACAACGCCGCCGACAAGGTGGCGAGCAGCGTGTTAAGGCGCAGGCCGGCAGACGCAGCCGCCTCGACTACCTCAGGCCTGGTGCAGGAGGTGCAGCATCTGGTGCTGCCCAGCATCACGCCGTCCGTTACCTTCGCGCTCACCCTGCTAGCGATGCTGCCCATTCTGCTGAAGCTCTTTCGGACAAACACCAGAGAGTAAGGAATCTAGGTACATTAATGTTCCATATGATTGTAAACTTATATTTAAACTGATTGGTAGGGAGGCCAAGCTGGTGTTCATGCGTGCCGTTGTCCTCTGCGCCTGTTCCGCCTTCATGTTCGGCTGGCACGTCCACGAGAAGGCCATACTCATGTGCCTGATACCATTGTGGTGAGTGTGACGCCTTATCTTTACTGTCAGCCTCTTCATCGTCTCCTTTTTTAGCCTGCTTGCCGTGTTGAATCGCCAGGATGCCAAATATGCGTTTATCCTGGGCGTCGCTGGCTACTTCTCGCTGTTTCCGCTGCTCTTTGAGGTGGATTTGCTTGTGCCGCGCTATTCCCTCTTCATGGCCTACATGGCCATGATGTACGGCCAGTTGGAGCGCATGTACATGACCAAGCCGCACTTTCACCTGCTCGAGTGGATGTACTTTCTGGGCTTCGTGGCCATTCCAATCTACGAGCACATAGTCAGTCGTCTGCTGGGCCTGCATTTAATGCTGCCCTTTATGCCGCTGCTGCTCACCTCGGTGTATTCCGCTCTGGGCGTGCTCTATTTCTATGTGCGCTTCTATATATATGCCTTGGGCTTAACGTGGCCAAGCTCTGGCAAGCAACGCGTCACACAAACCAAATCATCGGCTGTCAAAAGAAAACGCAAAATCAAATAAAATGTTTTTCCTAGCAAAATGCAACAATTATGATTGTCGTGACTATACGTGTATGTGTCTGTGTGTGTGTGTGTGTGTGTGTGTGTATGCGGGGGTGGGTCAAGGCGCCTGGCGCAACAGCCGTAACGGCGCCTACGTACAGGAAAGCGGTTGTTATGTGGAAATGTAGGTAGCACCGCGGGCGGTCGCGTACCTGTTGTCATTTACCCGGGCGCGGGTAAATGGTGCGAGTGGGCGAAATTCCTGGAAAGCATAAAACTCGCCATTGAATGAATGCAAGGTCCTTGCGTCAGGCAACGGAGCGCGTAAATTTCGCGCAGATTTCGACAGTCTTCAATAACGCCTCGCCACGAACAGGTCGAGACAGCGCAACACACACATGCAAAAGGAAACCATGCAGCCAGTTCAGGCCAATCCAGTTCCATTCAAAATGTGCGCTGACAGCAGCTGTAAGTTGAAGAAATGTTTAAATAAAAACTATTCAATTGCGATTGCAGCAAACAAAGCCACGAGCCACAGCCCTGCTTCCGGAGGGGCAGCTACATTGAGCTCGCAACAGGTGTGATGCGTCGCGTGGAGGACATACGCACCGAGGACTTCATACAGTCCGCTCAGCGCTGCCAGGAGTTCGATCTGAACGAGGCAACGGTGGTCAAGATTGACAGAAGCGCAACGCATGCCATCCAGATCACATTCACCTACGACACGCAACACTCAAGGGTAGGCGTCTAGTGATGCATATTTAAGGAAAACTCATAGATCTCTTTTTAGGTGGAAATGGAGGTGGCCCCGTCTTATCCGCTGTTTGTATACGGCCAGGGTTGGGCCTCGTGCAATCCGCAATTGTCGTTTGCTCTCTACGAACTAAAATGCCAGCAATTGCAAGTGGGCGACATTTGCCTCTCCCTGGTGGCACACGATCCCCCTGACGCAGGTTGCGAGCTCCACAATCAACTGCAGGCGATCCAACAGAGGTGCCAGGCCGCAGCGCTGCCCCGGTATCCCTACCATATGTACGCAGAGATGGCGAACCTAGTTGCGGCTTATACTCAGCATTTAATCGGGAAATTGGCAAACTAAGCCATAGAAACTATGCATTAAGAGTTATATCTATTCAAAAATAAAATATAATATGTGCCATGAAAACAGTATTTTTAGTTTATATGTCATGCTGTATATTTAATTTGCATTACAAATCTGCACATATTTTTTGAAAAAGCGCGGTCTTTGCTCGAGCAGTGCTGTCAAACATTAGATAAACGATTGTAACAAAAAAGTTATCGATGTTTATGTGTTGCTTTTTGTCAATGTCAAATGATACATAATCGGAACTTTAAGTGTGGACACACTGCTTGTCAATGATTGACATCTCTATGAACTGAACGTGAAAGCCCAAAAACAACAAAAACATCTCGGTGTGGCGCAAACTGTATATATATATGATCACCAGTCGTGGTGGTCTATCAATGAAAAGCGCCGCATTACCGCTGGATAACTGTAACGATGCCGATGTGGATGCATCGCTAAACGACGTGTCTCTCCACAGTATCAACAATAGCAACAACGGCAATAACCATTATGGCAACAACACCAACAACTTCAATATCAATGAAACAACATTGTGGTCGAAAGCACACGATATGCAGCAGGCATCGTCAGCCAACGCCAATCCCGTGCTGCGCAATATAAACAATGATATGACAAAGGGCATTACACGTAAATCGCATCAATGCAAGAGTAAGTGCAATTGCCAGCTGAAATTCGATATGCGATTCCCAATCCGATTAATTCGTGTTATTTTTAGTGCAATTCACGTCAAGCGATCGCGATGCCAAGCTGGGCTCGAGCGACCTGCGCATGACCAAAATCATTCGTCGCCTGCGCAACGAGACGAGCCCGGCGGCGGCGCTCGAGCTGTGCGCCAAACTGGAATTGGCCGTGCGCACACCAATCAATGTTGGGTATTTGACCCGCTCCTTTGATGTGATACTGGACGGGATGCTGTCGTTGTTTAAACAATGCCCGCCGCCGGTGCTGGACGAGTGCTGCAAGACACTCGGTTTGATTGGGTATATTAATCGCATGTCGTATCCCATCTACGAGGAGTTCATTGTGAAGAACTACCGGACAAACAAACGCCTGCAGAAGTATTTAATTGCGGCGCTGCGAACGACGCTAAGGTAAGTTGTCCATGGAGATCAACGAATTTGCCGCAACCACGTTGTCCACGTTTTGGCATTGCTTTTAGCTGCGACAGTAAATGCGATCTGCACATATTTGCTGAGAAGATAATGCTTATGCTCAAGGACTTTCTGGAGGGTGCGGAGAGTCCAGACAATTTTATGGGAATCAGCACGTGCATTGTGCAATTCTCACATAACTATCGCGATACCTTCGAGTGCCATTTCACGGACGTCGTAGACATTATCATTGGCTGGCAACTGGAGATTGGCCAACCGACGCAGCTCAAATCTCATTGTGCCTATGTGCTCGAACAGCTGACGCCATATTTCAGCAAGCAGCTGGACTTTAGCTATGGCCTTCTGGCCCAGTTCATCGAGGATATAACCACACTGGAACCAACGGAGCGACCAGGCGAGCGAATCGGCGCCTTTGTGGGCGCCTTCAATTCGCTGCTCAAGTGCCTGACCCGCATGCACATCACATGCGAGTCCATTGTCTGCCTGGCGCTGACGCATCTTAATCAGCTGCTGCCCGAAGTACTGCAGCTGGATGATGACAACGACGATGCCTTGATCAATATTAACGAACTGTTTTGTATTTGCCTGCTGAATGGATACACAGAACCGGATGCTGCCACCCTCAATCAAATGCTGCACCTGCAATTCGAACATATCCATCATCTGCCCGAGCCGCAGCAGCTGAGCTGCTTGTATTTGCTATTGTGCACGGTGCGTAAACTGCGTGCACGCTTGCCCGCCCCACTGGTGCAGCTAATATTCACGGTCGATGACAAGGAGCAGCCATTTCTGGCTGGCGTTCGACTGCAGAGCGAGACGACGGCACACAAGCTGCTCCTCCGCACCTGCCAGGAGACGCTGCTGATCAAAAATGTGCCACTGTTGCAGCAGGCTTACAAGCAACTTGTGCAGGACATCGATCAATGTGTGCTCAGCCTGGTGCAGGTGGAGGCGCAGGAGCAAAGGCATGCGCAGGACGAAGAAGAAAGATCGTCGCCCCAGTCGGATACGGACAATGTCAGCATGCTGCTCATCTTTCATTTGGCCGCGTTGGCGGCTCTTGCCAAACAAACCTCTTCCATTATCGGGATGTACGCATGCCAGCCTTCAATACTGGAGCTATTGATACGCAATTGTCGCGCTCAGGAATTCAGCTTGTGGTCGCGACACCCGGCCACACATCATGCCATACTCAGCCTGCTCGTCGTACACTGCCAAGCGAATCACAATTTTCGCAACAACTCGAGCCTGCTGCGTGATGGCGACAACGAAAACTCGACGCACTCGAGCAGCTCCACTTCGCCGACGGCTCACAGTTTCGGACACATACTCAAGTTTCTGGCCCACTGTCTGCACCAGTCGGCTCAGCTGGCGCCGCTCAACCTCAAGCACCTGCTCGGCTGGACCAAATCCCTGCTGGCCGAGTGCCGTACACGCTGCGCCACGCTGCTGCAGCACACGGACTTCGTTGAGATATGCGCATGCATTGCCAGCACTGCGCCCAAATATGCGCCGCTGGAAAGCGCTGGCTGCATGCTGGCCGTGCTTAGCTACGGCACGTCCAGCCTCAGCTCGGAGCTGCTGCAGCTGTACCGCGAGACAGCGCTGCAGCAGCTGCAGTCGCTGTGCAACAGCGCCCACGCGGCCTACGCCCAGATCTACGCCCAGCTACCGCTGGCCCTCACCATTGTGCAGCGCGCCAGCGCCGGCATTGGCAGCAGTCACGTCTGCGTCTGGCAGCAGCGGCTCAGCCAGTGCAGCGCCCTGCGCGACAATGCCTTTCGCGAGTTCGTCGAGCGCCTGCAGGCGCCGGAGCACCAACCGTTTGCCGACTGTCTGCGCGCTCTGTTCGCGCGCAGCTGCCAGCTGGTGGCGCTGGACGAGCGCCAAGAGAAGCTGACGCAGTGCACGCGACGATGTCAGCGTTTGGCCGCCGCCTGGCTGCAGTTCGAGGCGGCGCGCTATTGCGTCGACCAGAAGCTGCGCACCACGTTGGGCAAGCCGCAGGATACGTTTCTTGCGTTCGAGGCGATTGTGATGCGCTATGCGCGCCTGCTCAGCGGCTGTGCCAAGGAAGCGGAGTTGCAGGCCTTCGACGAGATGTCCCTGCAGCAGCTGTCCAATACGCGCGCCAATCTGCATATGCTGCTTGGCTTCCTCGACGCGCTCGAGAAGCTCATCTACAATGCGGCCGAGGGCAGTGCATTCGCATTGCGACCTCCCGAAAAGCCGGTTAGCGCCTTCTTTCGCCTCAACAATCCCACGTGCCAGTCGTGGTTCAATCGGATTCGCATCGGCGTCGTCATCATTGCCATGCACAGCCAGCAGCCGGAGCTGGTCATACGCTATGCTCAGGTGAGTGTTTCTTTCTGTTTTTAATAATACTGGGAATTTGGACAAATCGGAAAATCTATACAAAATGCTCTTACACTTGGAGAAGTTTATATTAATTGGTTTAATGCATACTTAAAAGTATTAAAACTCTTTGCAATAATACAGGACAATTTAATTAGTTATACTAATATAAATACAATTTGGTTAGTATTGTAGTTCTTAGCAAAACATTCAAAGCAAATTCCCCAAGACAATGAATACTGGGAAAGTTGAGAAAAATACAGGGAATTTATGTGGGCTTCTATAAATATGCGGCCGGGGGGCATGGGGCCTGCTCACATAGAATTTCATGAAATACTGGGATTTTTTTTTTGGGAAATGGAAAATATAGTTTTTCTTTTCTTACCCACAGCAAATCCTGCTGACGCAAAAGTCGCACGAATGCACCTACAGTCAGGCGATTGTGTACCTGGCCTGGGCGTTCATCAGCTGCCGGGAGCCGAACGCACTGCGTGGCCTGCACGTGTGGGCGCGCTCGAAGAGCGACAAGAGCTACCAGTGGCTGCAGTTTGCCGCCGAGCAGGCAGCCGGCCGCAAGGAGCAGGCGCTAGACGGCTACCGGAGCGTACTGGCCGAGGAGGAGAAGTCGCCGGAGCTGGAGCCGCACACGCGACAATTTGTCCTGGCGCAGCTGATCGCATGTCTGCAGAACACCGGTCAGTGGCTACAGGCAATGGAGCTGAAGATGCAGCTGCAGCATGGCGAGGATAGCGCACAGCTGAATCCCTTTTTGCAGAAGAGCAACACACATCTGAGTCTGCTCGAGCAGCTGCTGGCCAAGAGTGAGGCCACCTCGGACGGATTAAGTGCGGCGCTGCACAAACTGAGCATTTGGCCCAACGAGCACAAGGAGCTGCCCAGCTTCTCGGCGTGCTATGTGCGCGAGAAACTGGAGAACATTGTCCTGCAGCTGTCCCTGGACGAGCACGAGCCCTACGCGCTGGACCCGCCGGAGCAGCAGCTGCTGGACTTGAACTGGCGCGAATGTCTGCTGAACTACAGCTGCGATCAACAGCATTTCCAGCAGCTGACGCTGCTCAAGCACATTGCTCAGTCGCTCAGCACACAGCAGGAGCAGCTGCTGCTGCTGCCCCTGGACAGTCGACAGCAACACAGTAGCAGCAGCAGCAGCAGCAGCAGCATCAACAGCAGCCTGTTGCTGCGCTGCGTAGCCTGGACGCAGTTGCTGCGTAACCATTGCAGCGTGGATAGCCTGGGCACACTGTATCTGGACACGGCGCAGGTGGCGCGCGAGGAGGGCAATTATCTGACTAGCCAGGCCATGCTCGAGCTGTACTTTGGCCAGCCGCTGCCGGAAGTCGCCGGCCAGCTGCTCAACCAGCAGCTGGACACGGATAATGCACAGCTGCTGCGCGGCTACAGCGAGCTGGCCCAGTGCCTGCATCTGCAGCAGCAGCAGCAACAGCAGCCACAGCTGCAGCTGCAGTGCACCGAACTGAGCTCCATCAATATTTGCGCCACCCTCTGCCTGGCCGTGCAGCAGAAGCAAGTGGAGCAGCCTGGAGCGGCCTTCCAAATTGGCGCCCAGCTGCTGCTCACACTCTCCGAGTGGATAGCGGCGCGAAGTTGCAACGGCCTGGCCACCAGCATGTCGCCAGCAATGCAGCAGCTGCTCGATCGGCTGCCGGAATGCCCGCTGACGAGCTGTAATGCCCAGGCGATGACCCTGCCGCATGGCGAGCGGCTGGTGGCGCGCCTGATCAATGCCAGCCTACAGCAGCGCCCGGGTCATGAGGAGGCGCTGATTGCGTACGGCAACTGGTGCTATCGCTGGGGCAAGAAGATCGTTGACAGCGGCAGCGTGCTCAGCACGGCGGACGTGGAGGCCATTGGCGAGGCGCTGGGCGGCAAGCTGACGCCGGACGGCGAGACGCTGCAGGAGCTGCTGCAGGCGCTGCGCTCCGAGACGCAGCCGGGCAACAACTGCGAGGAGGACGAACTGCAAACGGACGCAGAGTGCGAACAGCGGCTGCGACGTCTCACCCTGCTGGCCGAGGAGCCGGCCAGCGTGCTGGAATCCATCATGCGCATCTGGCGTCGGGCCATGGCCAACACATTCGACTACTACAAGGAGGCGGCCCGCATCTATTTTCACTACCTCAGCCTGAAGGCGGGCACCGGCCGCGACTGCCAGCTGCAGCCGGCCCAGCAGCGCTTGCACGTGGACGACAACAACATGGTGACGACAACGCTGCGACTGCTGCGTCTGATTGTCAAGCACGCCAGCGGACTGCAGGAGGTGCTCGAGCAGGGCCTGAAGACCACGCCCATCGGGCCCTGGAAGGTGATTATACCGCAGCTGTTCAGTCGGCTCAATCATCACGAGCCGTACGTGCGCAAGAGTGTTTGTGCGTTGCTCTGTCGCCTCGCGGAGAGTCGCCCCCAGCTGGTCACCTTTCCGGCCGTCGTGGGCGCCAATCGTGAGCTGCAGGCCACGCCCATTAACAACACCAGCACCAATCCAGATGCAACAGCAACAAACAGCAGCAGCAGCGACAGCAGCAACAACAGCAACAGCAGCAGCAGCTGCAGCTATGCAATCCTGGTGAGCGCTTTGACCAAACAGTCGCCAGAGGTGGTGCAGCATGTACAGCTGCTGGTGAAGGAGCTGCGACGCGTGTGCCTGCTGTGGGACGAGTACTGGATACACTCGCTGGCGCACATCTACAACAGCTATGTGGGCCGCGTGAGCAGCCTGGCCAGCGAGTTCAAGCCGGACGACCATGAGGGCAAGCAGACGCGCTTCGATAGCTGGCGGCCGCAGTTGCTTAGCGATCTGGAGGCGCTGATGGCGTTTACTTCCCGCGAGGCCGAGACGAACTATGAGCGCAGCTTTAAGCGGCGCTTCGAGGCGCCCATCAGGAGCACACTGGAGGCGCTGCGTCAGCGTCCGTATCCGGAGGCATGGGACAAACTAAAGCAGCTGTATCATGTGCTCCAATCGAACATGCTGCGCGGCACGAGCAACACACTCAAAATGCAGAGCATCAGTCCGGTGCTGTGCAGCATCGGTCGCATGTCCATCTCCATGCCCGGCCTGGATGCACACGACGAACAGCAGCCGGTGCACATTGAGAGCGTGGAGAGCTCCGTATGCATTCTGCCCACCAAGACGAAGCCCAAGAAGGTCGCCTTCTATGGCAATAACGGGCAGAAGTACACGTTCCTTTTCAAGGGTCTCGAGGATCTCCATCTGGACGAGCGCATCATGCAATTCCTGTCCATATCGAACGCCATCATGGCCAGCAAACAGGACACGCCGCACAGCTGCTATCGTGCCCATCATTACTCGGTGATACCGCTGGGCCCGCAGTCGGGCCTGATCAGCTGGGTGGACGGCGTGACGCCGCTGTTCGCCCTCTACAAAAAGTGGCAGCAACGGCAGCCGCAGCCCGCGGCGGCCGCCTCGTCGCGCCGCCTCACCGATCTGTTCTACAACAAGCTGTCGCCGCTGCTGGCCAAGCACAACATGCTCGTCACCGATCCGCGTCGCCAGTGGCCTCTATCCGCCCTGCGCCAGGTGCTCGCCGAGCTGATGCAGGAGACGCCCGCCGATCTGCTCGCCCGCGAACTGTGGTGCCAGGCGGGCAGCGCCGCCGAATGGCGCCAGTCGGTGCGTCGCTACACCAGCTGCATGGCCGTCATGTCTGTCATTGGCTATGTGATCGGCCTCGGCGATCGGCATCTGGACAACGTGCTGATCAATCTCACCAGCGGCGATATCGTTCACATCGACTACAATGTCTGCTTCGAAAAGGGACGCTCTCTGCGCATTCCCGAGCGTGTGCCCTTCCGACTCACCCAGAACATGGTCCATGCCCTGGGCATAACGGGCATTGAGGTAAGTGCACAGAACACAATTATTAACCAGAACTTAGCTTTAAGAATCTTAATCTTAATCATTCTGAGCTTCTTTAAAACTTAACTTTTTATATTGCTTAAGTTTTTTTTTGCTACCGATAATTCTGGTAGGATATCTATATCGAATGGTCTTTGATCTTAGGTTCTCTGCATAGCAAGAATATTTGCAACTTTTGATCTGGCTTTTTAGAATCTTAAATCTAAATGTTCATAGCTTTTACGATCTCAACAGCAGCATAAAAGTATAAAAAGAAAATCAGCAGTTGATAAGCTTAGTTATTGAGAGATTAAATCTTTAATTTATTCTTGGTATAAATTCAACTTATAGTCTGTTCCTAAGACCCTAAAGTTTTTAAATAAGTTTCCACTGCATTTTTTCTTGGCTAAACTAATTCAATATCAGTTTGATGCTTTTTGAACCATTACATTGCAGTTTTCTTCATTATCACCGATTAGCTTTGCTTATCTTTCGGTTTTATCAGCGACAACCAGCCAGAGGAATTGTTTAAGGGTCTAAAGAGTTATTTGAAATCTATTCGGCTGTTTTGTTTGCTAAACGATGGAAACGCTCCTCGAGTGCCATCGATCTTAAAAATGAGGTTGCAACTGTTTCTATTTCGAATTTGGAGCTTTATTGAGAGATGTATTACGTTCTCTCATATTTCCCCCCCCAACTCAACCTAATTCAGAATTTTCCAAGTTTTAAATTTCATTTGAAACATTTGTTTCTGTCGTTCATGAGAAGTTGTTTGCCTTGGATTAGCTAGGTGCAGATACCCTCTTCTACAGAGTGTTGACCTACTTGCGAACCTCCCATAGCCGCAAAAAAAGTTCATCGTTATATACATTTGATTGATTGTTTTTTATTGCGCTCCCTGGCACTGAGTTGAGAGTTTTTCAATGGGTTCGCTGGCTATTCGCGCCGGGTAGCTACAACTCTGGCTATCGATGCGCTGCTTGACGCTGTCCGAGGGCATATGGAGCTCCAGGTCGGGATCGATGCGACAGCAGCCGGAGGACTTGCAGCAGAGCGTTTGGGCGAAGGCACGTCGAAAGCCGGCGTTCTTCCATGAGTAAATGATGGGATTGAGCGCCGAGTTGGCGATGGCCAGCGAGAAGGCCGTCTTGTAGATCATCGAGTTGCTGCGACAGACCCGAAACAGCTGCGCGATGGCCACACAGAAATAGGGCAGCCAGCACAGCGTGAAACAGCCCATGATGAAGACCACGATCTGGACGCTCTTCCAGTCCGGATGCAGCATGCTGTGACTGCTGTGCGTATTGTAGACGACGGACTGGCGCAGTCGCTGCGCCTGCTTGGAGGCTTCGCGCATAATCCGCCAGTAGAAGACCAGCATGCACAGCCAGATGACCACGAACCCCGGCGTTATAATGCCCGCCACATACCAGGGCAGCAGCACCTCGTCGAACTCACAGCCCTGCGTCGCGCTCCACTTGTTCCAGAAGATCGGTATCAGTGCAACCAAAGCGCCCACGCACCAATTGCACGTGATTATTATGTACGCAACGCGACGTGTCATAAACCTGGGGGAAATGGAAAGTAAATTGGGGTCTCAGTTAAACTAGATGTGTGTATGTGCAGTTAATTGGTTAGGTTCTCTAAAGGGTGCTCTCTATAAGTGGATATAACTATATTGATCAGCAGATGTTTGGTGAGATGTTTTGCATAGCCCCCAAGTTACTTAAAAAGATGAATCTTAAATGAAACAAATAATCTAAATAATATTTCACCTAATTTAAGAACACTTTTTTGTCAAGAACAAAAGTTAACCAAATCCATATGATTCAGCCTTGATAATTTTACACACAGTTTTTGCAAATGGAAATGGATAAGAAAATACATTTATTGATTGTCAAGAAAGGGGTCAACAATAAGAAGTACCCAATAAAAAAAAATACACACCCAGTAAAGATAGGGCGAAACTGAATGCAACTAATAAAAAAGTAAAACGATAGGTGTTTTAATTGTGGATGCACGACTTAAAGATACTCTATGCCCAGCTGTGTAAAATGCATTCATAATAAACTATATCAATATTTAACCTTAAACTACGTTAAAGACTATATATATGCTATATTTTATCTATGCATTTCATATTTAATATTCTTGCCTATAGGCAAATTGTCCTCTTCCATTCGGAGGGAATCAAATGTTAGTTGTAAAAAAGCTCAATTATTAACTGATTGTTGATTATTTTGTTGATTAGCTTTATTATAAAGTGATTCAAGTTAGCCAGTTAAAATTTGTATATAGAGTTAGTTGTACTTGGTTTTAAGAATAAGAAGTATGTATTAAAGAAACATAGCTATATTGTCAAGATATATAACGAACTTGCTACTTTATTTCATAAATTAGCTTTTTGATTAGACTATATGGTAAATTAAGGTGCTATTTTTTTGTCTATTAAACTATTGAATAGATTATAGCTTAATTGGATGGGATGTTAAGTGTTGAGGACTTAAAGCTTATAAGCTTAAGTTAAAATAGGTTCTACTTACCGTCTGTAGTGAAGGGCATACATGACTGCAATATAGCGATCGACGGCAATCGAGATGAGCGTCAGAATGGAGACGCAGCAGGCGCAGATAAAGAGGAAGAATCGAAAGAGGCAAAAGCCGCGCAGCCTGCCCAGATCGTAGCCGACGCCCATGTAGAAGGCGACGTGATAGGGCAGAGCGATGCCCACAATGAAATCGGATATGGCCAGCGACAGGATGAACAGATTCGAGATCACCGACCGGAGATTGCGACACGTCCGAACCGCGACAATTGTCAGCGCATTGCCGACCAGTATGCAGACGAAGATAATCGCGTTTATGATCAGCCAGAGCAGCAGGCCGGCGCCAATGTGCTGCTGCAGCTGTGGCTGCAGCTGGGACGCCTCCGTTCCCTCCTGGATCAGATCCAAGTTGTCTGAGTTATTTGTGTCGCTTGCATTTTGTTTAAACCAGCTGTTCTCGTACTCCTTGCTGGCCATGACGCTCAAGCCAACAAAAAGCCACACGCGGCGTTATTTGGGAATCTCCCACACACACACACAGACACCCACAGACACACCTGTATACACACACACGTTAGCGGAGGGCAGCTGTTGAAAATCACGTTACCTACACGAAGCGCGACCACGAAACGCACTGAGCGCCAGTGGTTAGCAATCTGCCAGCGGGTCTAGACCCGCACCACATGGGGCAAGGACTTTGCCGCATCGAGCGCACTTGCGATTCGTGGGCGTCGTTTGTTTACGTTTCGGTTCGCCATTATCCAGTGCGCCAAACTGATAACGGCGACCAGATCCAGCGTGAGAAACACAATCCGCCGATAAGCCCAACACACACATTACCCAGCTGCCCTACACTGTCAATTTGTGGCTCTGGCACTTGTGGAGGGCATGCTGTCCAGTCGACTCGGGCCGTACCCAGCGCCTGCTGGGCCACATGTTCATTAGCTATCTAATGGCTGACACATTTCCATAGCTTGCCCTATCTGCAGGTATTCGCATACGTATTTTTAGCACTTCAGTATTAACCCCTTGGTGAGCCGTGGAGCTTACGTCTATTTATGCATCAAGTGCCATGATTTCTATTTAGATTGATGCGTCTGTCAACGTTTTGAGTTGAGTTTTCATTTAATCTAGCTTAAGGTAAATTTCTTTTTTAACTTTGCCAACATCACTTTAAATCAAACAAACCCAAATGAACAATATAAAGATCGCAATATTATTCTAGATAAATCTAACAGCTTAATAAGCTAACAAGCTTAAACTTAACTTCAGGATAAACTGCCTTGTTAGCTAACATAAGGCAACAAAGTAGCATAAGTAAAGTAAACATTAACCCAAAAAAGGCAAATTGAGAAAATATACATTTTTATATATTTTTTTGGGCACACGCGTCGTATGGGTAATTTATCGTACATGCCATTTATGAGGCCGAATAGAAACAGCCACAAATTACGCACAATTGCAAAGTTAAAATAAAACAAATGCGGCAATCGACAGCGATTAGAATAGTCGTATAACTGTGCATATCTGCAATATGTATATAGATATAGACATAGATATATATATATATATGTCTATGTGTATGTATTATATACCATATCATAAAATCAGCAGTTGTAACACTCTGCATAAAAATGTTTTTCGTGTGTCGCTTTACGATGGATACAATAATTTGTATCTTTCAGATACGCCCGACGATAAAATGCGATTTGTGCGACTTTATTTACGAGTCTATCTGCGAATCGTTTTAATTTACGATCCATATATCGTATTGTTTTTTTTATACATTTTGTATTTATTTGCCTTTGTTTTTGTTTTTGTTTTTGTTTTTGCAGGGCGCCTTCCGTCTGGGCTGCGAGTACGTGCTCAAGGTGATGCGTAAGGAGCGCGAAACCCTGTTGACCCTGCTGGAGGCATTCGTCTACGATCCGCTGGTCGACTGGACGATCAACGACGACGCTCTCGCCCTGCGCCGCGCCATCAATGCGAAACCGTCGTCTGCGGCCGCCGCCAACGAACAGAAGTGCCACAAGAAGGACAAGTCCAAGAGCAAGCTGCACGACTGGGACGCCAAACGGCGACACTTTGTGGGCAAGCTGAAGCAGTGCCAAAAGTTTTGGGCCAAATACAAGTGAGTATGATGATTGAATCTTGATTCGATCTTTCACCTTATACTAAACTTTGTCCTTTTTGTTAGGCTGGAAATGCAGCCACAGCTGTCGGAGATGCTGCAGGAGATTGCGCGACTGCAGCAGCTTCAGACACAGCGTCTGGCCACGGAGCAGGAGCTAATCAATCTGAACCAGCGCAGCGCCCTCATAGCCGAAATCAATACGCTGGGCACGGCCATCGAGAGTCACAGCTTCAACACGGCCTCCACGCGCTACGCCAACAAGCTGCTGCACACGAAGGCGCTGGAACGGCAGGCGCAGCTATGCCGGGCGGACTATGAGCTGGTGCAGTGCCTGCTGGCCAGCTACGGACAGTGTCTGCGGCCGGAGCACCTGGCCGCGTTCAATGTGCGTCTGATCCAGTTCAAGCTGGAGGGCAGCAGCTGTCACAGCGGACATTTGGCGCTGGTCGAGCTGGCGCAGGGTCACGTGATGCTACAGACCCTGGAGAACTACGACGGCGAGCTGTTCGGTCGCCTCAACGACCTGGGCCTGCAGTGCGTCGAACACATGCAGCAGTATGCCGCCATCATGTCGTACTACCCAGAGCAGCAACAGCGCCAGAACATTTTTGTGCGCTTCCACGAGACCTATGCGAGCTACTTGTCGCAGTCGTCGGGCAGCGGTGGCTGCTCCGTGGCGCTGGCCAAGGTCGACAGGGCCGGCAAGCTGAACGCTGTCCAAACCCTAGAAGCTGTCTGGATGGAGCTCAACTGTCAGCTGCACCAGCTGACCCAGCACTTTGCCAGCGAACAGGCGCTGGCGCAGTCGACGCAAACGCCTTCGCACTCGCTGCTGACGGCCATCGAGCAGAGCAACTGCAGCCAGAGGCTGCTCAACACGGCGCTCGTCTGCTGCCTGAATAAGGCGAACGATGCGTTCAGATGCTATGAGCAGACGGCCTTTTTCGGCCAGGACAATCGCATGGCCCAACATCAGTTGCAGTACGTTCAGTTGGTGCGCTCCATGTGCCAGGGCATTGTCGGTGCGCCCCACGAGCTGGCCAGCGATGAGCAGGCCCAGCTGCACGATGCCCTCGCCGCCCTCATCCAGCTGCAGCATTGCTTCGAGCACGAACTGAGCGCCAGCATCTTTCGCCTGCTGCTCATGCGTCCCAACCTGGATCAGTTGGAGGCGCTGCTGCAGCTGAACAGCCATGAGCTGAGCGAACGCTATCAACAGGCACTGTCAGAGCAATTGGAGCAGCAGCAGGAGCAGCCCCACTTGCCGCCAACACCAACTGTGGAGCAGCAGTTCCTGCTCGCCCTGCAGCCCGCCTACGAACAGTTCAATCACCTTTTCAAGGCACTCGAGCGCATTGCGCGCTCCGTCCATTTGGCCATTGAAGATAATTGGGATGTTAAGGCACAGCAGTATATGGTAAGTGATACCAAACTAAGATTACGCCAACTGAAGAGTAGCTAGTTGAGCCTTGATCCTGTGTTGTATATACATATGTAACTAGGTAAAAGCTCATTAAAGCTTTAAAAGCTGATTGATCTAGCTAACATGCATATTAAATCCCATTTATACTTAAAATGAGAAGAAAACTAGTCGAGTTTAATGCCAATTGAAAGCACATTAAAGCTTTCGAGCCTACCTTATTAATCGATGATTTTGTTCATTCAACTAAATCGATTAATCAAGCTGGTTTTTACAACTATTAAGCTCTTCTGTATGGTCAAGTAAAAGAGCTTAAAATGATTTCAGTTTTGGAATATCTAATTAATCTAGTTAGCTTATAGGTGGACTTTTTATATATGTTAGTCCAACTCTTAGGATATTTAATTATGGAATTAAAAAGGTTAATTAAGAGATCGAGAAATCAAATGCAAAGAGAAAGAGAGAGCGAGTAATAAAGAAAGCGCCAGATTCTCGCAGGAAAACCTGAGGATATAGTATAAGCAATGAATATATAGGGAAAGAACGATTAAGTTAACGGCAAAACACAAAATTGTGTAGATAGAGTAAAAGAGAAAAAGCGTTTAATATAAAAGAGATGTAGCGAACGATCAAAAAGATATTTATCGATCAAGGAGCAAAAACCTGAATTTGATAAATTAATAGATATGTAACAAAGCACTTTATTTACCTATATTATTATTGCAGGAACTCAATATACTGAAGAACAGAAGCTATCAGCTGGACGACAACGGCTTTTTTGAGCTGGTCCTGCAGACACTGGCCGCCAGCAGGAGCTACGACATGCGGCTGATGAGCCAGCCGGTGCAGAGCCTGGCCCAGCGCCTGCAACAGAACTATATTGTGGGTCTGGTGCCGCTGCTGTGCCAGGTCTACTACACGAACTGCGGTGCGCGCAGCTTGGAGTTGGCTAACGGTGCCGGCGAAAACGGCGAGGAGTGTCCGCAGGATGTGCTGCAGCTGTGCGACGGACTGTTTGCAGCGCTGCAAGCGGAGGCAACGCTGCAGCAGCAGCAGTGCGATATTGGGCTGCTGAATCAGCGCATCGAGACGCTGACGCACATTGCGAGCGCACTGCACTGGGCCTATGGCGATCTGCTTGACGGCGAGCTGCCCTGCGGCCACATCATCAGCCGGCAGAAGCTGTGCGAGGCCATCTACCAGAACTGGCAGACGCTCGACGAGAGCACGCTCTCCATGCAGCAGCTGCAGCGCCAGCTGCCCGCACAGCTGTCGGAGCTGCAGAGCCAGCGCAGCAGCTGGAATCGCAATCACATCGATAGCCTGCTGCGCAACGAGCAGCTGCAGCATCAGCTGGCCACCGATCAGCTGAGCCTGATCGCCGAGCTGAGCCAGTGTGCCAGCGCGCTTTGCAGCCTGGAGCAGGCGGGCAGCTATGCCGGCCAGCAGCAGCCGGAGCAAAAGCAGCTGCTGGACAACATGGAGCTGTGGCTGCAGGCGCACAGCCTGTGGCAGGCGAGCAGTGCACGCATCAGCGTTGTGGAGCAGGCCATTGTCCAGCTGCTTGATCCCGAGGGTGACATCGATAAGTGCTGGTTGTCCAATGTGCAGGGTCTGCTCGAGGATTACACGTGTCGCGTGCAGCGCGAGCTGTCGAATCTCGAGTCTGAGCAACAGACCAGGCATAGCAGCATCCTTGAACTGCTCAAGGATATGCAGGTAAGTTTTGCTTTATCAATTATGAATTCAGTGTAAAATACGCCTTTCTTGTCGCTCCACGCAGCGTCAGCAGGAGCACATGCCACGGATATACGTACGCAGCCTGTGCGCCGATGCCGAGGAGCAGGCGCTTGGCCAGAGCAAACTGGTGCCGCTGGATGTCCAGCTGCTGTTCGGTCATGTGCGCGACTCGCAGCGCATTCTGTTGAACTTCTTCCAGCGCCTCCTCGAGCTGCGCAAGGAGCTGGGCGTCGAATGGCACACAATGCAACCGGGTATTTTGGACAACTGGCAGCAGCAGCTGCAGCAGATCCAGCAAATGGTCAATCACGATGTGGATGAGTTCTTTCTCGGTGTCGAGGACTTTTTGCAACACGCAGCCGATGGCGATTCAATGCCCTACGAAACCTTTACAAATGCCAAGGGTAAAAAACAGCAAATCTTTTTTCTATATGTGTATAAAAGCTAAAGTTAATTTTGATTTTGCAGGTGGCTCCGCGAACGAACAGAAGCGTAATGCGTATGGTGTGTCTGTGTGGAAGAAGATACGCATGAAACTGGAGGGACGCGATCCGGATAGCAATCAGCGCAGCACCGTTGCCGAGCAGGTGGACTATGTGATACGCGAGGCCGTCAATCCCGACAATCTGGCCGTGCTGTATGAGGGCTGGACGCCTTGGGTCTAAGTCGCTGTACGTCGCCGCACATTGCCAGCAACGGCAAACGGGCAGATAAATATCGCAGAAAACGCATTACGATGATTGAGGCCTGCGGACGGGACGCGGAGTGGACTGCCTGCTGCCATATATATACTATACATATATATTTATATATATATATATATATATATATATATATTGACGTTAAGGCTGGGCCTCTTTGTAGGGGCCCGCTGAACGCTGCCTTCCTCATCCACACGACCCGCGACTTGCCCCTGCACGCCAACTAAAAGTATAGCTGATTAAAACGACTAGAAAAGAGATAAACAGAAAACAAAGTGTTAAGTGAAATGAATCGAATTGCATTGAATTGAATTGAATTGAATTGAATATGATAGACACAAAGACAATATCGTTTCGGTTGCTTTTGAACTTCAATGCGATGCTCATGTGTCCATTCCGCCATCAACAGCCACAGCGCCAGGCTGGGCGGAAGGCGCCGGAAATCGCAGTGTCTGGAGGAGCCAGCACAGTTGGATCGCGCTGCTACTGTATTATTGCAGCTAATGCATATTTCTGATTTTAATTCATTTTAAGCACGCACTCACTCACACATACCCACGCACACACAGCCATGCGACGTTTTTATTAAACCTTTATATCCACCTCCTCGCAATAGAATGTGAGGATATATTATATATCTTGATTTAATTTTAAGCTCAAAAATTTTTTAATTAAGGCTACTATTCTTTCCGCCGATCCATTCGACATGCTATTAATCGATTTGATGGATGCACTCAAATTCGAATTGTTAATTCATGATTTTATTCATTTACAGCCTACTTATAACTTTGTTTATTCGATTTTTGCAGTGATTAAATGCGATCTTCATTTACGAGTAAAACGTGATAAGCTAATGTGTTTTCATTGGGACTCAGGTCCCTGAGTCCAAAAATGTATCGATTTAACAGTTTTAGTTTTTCTTTTAGTTGTCCAATCGAATATCGTTTTAGGTTTTCAGAAAATGTGCAGATCTCAAAGAAGCCCTGATGTCAACTCAGGGAAAATATGTAGTGATTCAAATTACAGACAAGAGTCTAAACAAATAATACGATTTATAAATGGGCTTAGTTTTGGAAGGTCAAGACGCTTGTAGCGGTTTTTTTCAGCCCAACCATATTTCATCAGGTAAATACTCTTAACAAAATGAAAGATATTGGATTAATGACTTAAGCTTTTACTTGGTAAAAAAAAGTACCCAAATTTAAAGGAAATTCGATTTAACTTTTAAATTACATATAAAAACAAAAGGCCATCAGCTTAAATATATGTATTTATATATAATCACTCATTTATTTTCTAAAATTTCATTTTGTTTTTATCATCTCGAGTTGCTTTTTACTCGTCTCGGTAATCATTCGTTTATATATATATATATATATATATGTGTATATATATTATTATATTTTTGTTTTTTTCTTGGATAGGGTGTAAAAAGTTGTTAATGTTCTCAATAAGATCAAGACATTGTGATTTACAGTGAATGCTTCATCATTTTTCCCTTTTGTTTTAAGGTTTTTCATTTGTTTTTTTTTTAGGTATTTGTTGCAAACTAACATTAACTTTTTGTTGCCCACAATGCTTTTTGTTGGTAGAGCGTTGTTGTGTATGTGTTTATTTATATTGAATGTGTTTTACAAACAAGTACAATTAAAAATTAAGTTTTTAGCTATGGTAAACATGGATTTATATATTGACTATTTCCTTTTGTTGTGTGTGTAAAAAATCATGTGGCCTTTTCAGTTAATGTTAATGTTAATGTTGCCTTTACGATTACTGTGAATGCGGAACGCTAACGCTATAGTTATACAATTATATGTTTTTATCTGTACAATATATTAAAGTATACATATCTATTTTTTTTTTTTGCCCTTTAGGTTTCTTTTGTATGTATATATATACCATTTACAAAAAAAAATCTACGAGCTGTCAACTTCCGTTTCCGTCGCAGCTACTGCTAAGGAAAACTGTTCGTCACCTTAAAAAATATTAACAAAATCATATTAAAATAATACACAAAAGAAAAAACAATATTAATACGACAGATTTTTTTTACATGCTATACATATATATAAGTATAAATATATATATATATATATATATATATATATATATGTGTATGTATTTACGGCACAGCTTGTAAGCTACGTCAGTTACGGATTGTGAATGCGGCTGCGTTCGGAATCCTTTTGTCTAGGACAGGAACTTTCCGACTGGCCAGTTTTGAAAGATGAAATACATTTATTTGCCTTAAGCATTCGTTTGACCAGAATTTTCACATGACAGATGTTTCAATATTTGCAATATTTTCGCATTTTACTTTACTTTATGTTTTTTGTTTACTGCATATTTTTTTTCCTGTTTTTTAATCATTTTGTCAAAATAACAATACAAAGGGAAATACAAGAATAACAAAACAAAGGGTGTTTGCGTGTAAAAACAATATTATATAAATAGCAATAACTTATTTATGACGCGGATAAACACAAAGACTTGGTAAAATTTGAAATTGAAAACAATTACATAAAATGACATAGTTAATCTAGTTTTTTTTAAATTAGGCTTTTATCCCATTTGTTTTTGGTTGCTTTGCTTTTTCTTTACTAATTAAGCATAATTATTTGTAGGGTGTGTGTATGTGTTGGTGTCTGTGTATTATATTTCCATATAGTTTTTTGTAGTTGTTTTGTGTTTATCCTATTTTAGTTTGTTTTTGTTGTTTTTCTCAATTTTTTGTTTTTAAATAATAAATACATACATACATATACATTACAATTACAGTTACAATTACATCATTACATCATATCCATAGTACAAAATATAAAATTTAACATCACATTGGTTGACATTCTTTTGTTGGTTGGTTGGTTGCTTCGCTTACATGCATTCTCTTCATCATCATCATCACCATTATCATTATCATTATCATTTCATTATAATCATTATCGTTATCTTTACACCTTTACATCGGGATTAACTTCGTGTTACTTTTGCTTTGTTATTTTGTGGGTTGGTTGGTTTCGTTTACTTTTGTCCTTTATCCTTTGTTGACGTTTCACTTTGCAGCTTGTTATAAATTTGTATCAGTTGAGTTTTGTGTGTGTTTTTGTTTTGGATTTATATAAACAGTCGGTCGGTAGGTCAAAAAGATCGATTTCTCGATCCACACTTAGCTTGTTGTAGCCTCTCCACTCCTCTTTACTCTCTTTTTCTGCTCGCTCGCGCTTTCAGTTTCCTTTATACAACTGCCCATCTGATGCTCTCTATTATATTGGCATTTTCCTTCATTTATTCCTTCATTTCTAGCTAGCCTGCAAATAGATAGAATTGAAATTGGAATTGGTAATTTTAATGCACAATAGCTCGAGCTTCTCTCACATACAAATACGCATACACATTCAAATCTATATAAAGCTCGAGTCATCTATCGTCCAGCTTGGTTTATGGCATTCGCTCTACGCACGACCCACTTAGACGTTAAACGACTTAACGAGCATTGTAATACAAATACAATGCATTAAAAGGCATTTATATATATTATATTATATACATATATGTGGACGTATGCATGTAAACAATGGTTGACGTGCGATATTATTTGGTTTAACATTTGCATATGTACATACATTATACTCAATCAGATACGTACGTATATATTGTGTGTGTGTGTGAGTGTATATACATATATGCATAATGAAGGTTCAACTTTTATGTATATTTATTCATATCACTGGCACTTTTAAAATGTGTTTTTCGCCAAAGAAACTTGCAGTATAAATCATATGATAGCGATAACAAACAGTATAAACACACATATATATATATATTTAAATATAATATATACATATGTACTCATCTTTTTGCTGGCATTACCTAATGAGATATTTACTAATCTCCTGGATGCTCGGGACAAGAGCGATTCACCTCAAACCAACGATCGATGCAGCTGCAAATGAAATTAAAATCAGTAAATACTCATTTAATACAATATATACACTATTTATGTGTATGAATGGCACTCACCCTTTGTGGTAGATGCAGAGACATGGCAATCGAGCAATGGTATCACCTGGACTCAAGTCTTCTAGGCATATGACACACTCGCCCTTGGCGTCCAATAATGTATCCTCTATATAGGCATAGGATAAAACAAAAAGCATGAGTATACACAATGTAAAGCCAAGGGGAATAGAGGTAAACATTTGTTGGAACGCTTGCCGCTTTACCGTTATATGAGAGACGCGGTTTTGTTAGGCACATAACCAAATGGCATTCAATATCGTCTGGCAAAACGAACTTATTGCACACGGGACATTTGATGCCTGGTACAAAGGAAAAGAAAAAGTGCATTGTGTATAAATAGATTCTGTATGCCATGGAATAGTGAATGTACCATTGAAGGACCAAATGTGCGATGGAAGCGAAGTCGCTGTATAAACGCGGCCAATGCCATTCGCTGACGTTGCGGATGCGGCCAGAGCGATGCTCTCGACAATATTGGCGCCGGTCATCGACATGTCCTGTAAAAACGGAAAGCCCAACTCAATTATTTTTACTTTTGCACAGAGAGTGAGAGACAGGTGGGAACTTATACCAAGCCGGTGGTGGCAAACTTACGCGTATTGAGTCACCAAGAGCGCGTCGCTGTTGCATATAGCTTTGTGCGGCAGCCGATGAGCTGTTGTTGTTGCCCGCCGCTTGGAAGCTGTTGCTGTTGGAATTCGCTGACACAGAGACTGAAACGGCGGGATGTGTATGTGGATACGTGGTAGATCCCTGTTGTTGCTGCTGTTGCTGTTGTTGCTGCTGCTGCTGTATGTCCGGCACGGAGCTAAGACTGCGCGCACGCTGTCTGTCTATGGTCGTGGAGTTCTGCTGGTGTTGCTGCTGGTGATAGACCTGTAGACCCGGCAGCGTGCGCAGCAAATTAAATCCCTGTCCGGCATCGCCGCCACGGCCACCAACCGCCGAGTTTGGTGGCGATGTGTCTGTTGCGGTTGCACCCGTCGAGCTGCTGGAGAATGTGCGGGAGCGTGGGCTCTGCTGGCCGCTGGTCGCTGGTGTGCTTGCCTTTTGACCCATAGAGTTGGAATCGCTTACTCACACGGCCTCTGCCCCCCTGCCACCCGGCTCCCCAAATAGTTCACTGATCGTTGATATTCAGCCTTGCACCTTTCCCACTCGCGCTTTTTCTATTGCACTTCTCTCGCTCTCACTCTTACTCTAGGAGTGTCTGTATTTCACGCGCTCTCTTGTTGTATTGCAGGTTTTTTCGGAGTTGTCTTTGTTTGCTCCTTCGTACTTTGCGCGTGTGTGGGGGTGTATGAGAGGGTGAGTATGTGTGTATGTATGTGTGTGCGAGGTGGTGTGTGCGTGTGTTAGTGTGTGCGTTCACATTTAAGGAAACAAAACAAATGACAGCAGCAGCAGACAACAATAGCAAACAAAGTTGATGTTGTGGATCAGGCTGAGGAGTAGTGGGTGTAGGTGTGTGGAGGAGTGGCGGGTCGGCAGCGGCGACGGCGACGGCGAAGGCGAAGGCGACGACAGCGACGGGCAGCGGCGTTGATAAATGCGGTGTATAGATAAGTGTTTAAATGTTTATGTGCCTGCTGCCTTCGCCTGTGCGATGATGTTGTTGATGATAATGATGATTATTGTGTGTATGTAGAGAGACGTGTGTTTATGTGTGTGCGTGTGAGCGGGTGCCAAATGTGCGGAGCGCAGGGAGGGCGTTAATCGTACGTCGGTCGTCGGTGTCAGTGTCGGTATAGGTTCTCGGTGTTGGTGTTGGTGTCCGTTGTCGGTGCGTAGTTGATTGTTGTTGTTGTTGTCGTTATACCGAAAGCCAAAATAGGTGTGGGCTATAACTATGCTTAATCCGCTTGATTACCACTCGTAATTTAAATTACTGTTTCCGTTTTCTCTACTTTATTTTTAACACCGCCGTTTTCGTTTTATGTGTACTCTTTGCTTTGCTTTTGACCACCACAATTTATTGGTCGACCACCACAACTTATCATCGCAACGCTCTGTGTTGCAAAATGCCACAACATATCCGTGTACAATTTTCGATAATTTTGAAAAGCGCAAAATCGATACGTAAAGAAATCATCTGGGGTAAAAATCGAAGTGATGGTAAATAATTGTTATATGGCATATTCAAATTTTCGTTATTTGGCTCAATATGTTTTTTAACAACACTTTTAGCAAAATAAATTGAGTTTAAAAAGTATTCCCAGTCATTTACAACAATTAGCTATATTTCATATACCACCGCACATATCGATATATCGATAGTGCTGTTTGGGTATACGTATCGAAACATAGGCAAGATATCCATAGATGCTGCCAACCAGCTACGAAATAAAAGATTTCTTTAATTATGTGTTTGTGTTTGTAAAATCGCATTTCTTGCCAAATTATACATCAATTAATGCGCTGCGGCCACTGAGCGTATCTTAGGAAGGGCATCGGAACACTAACAAGCGGCATGAGTTGGTTCGAAAAAGCCAAAACGGTACTAATTGAGGCGCTCGATATCCAGGATGATGACAACAAGGCAGCAGATAACAGTGGCAGCGGCTCTACTGGCAGCGCCAGCACCAGCGGCAGCGGCCACAATACAGCATCCACGCCTGGCGCCAAGGCTGCGGCGGCCAACTCATTAACTACATCGGCCACGGAGGGCGCCACGTTCTATGATAATCCGCATGCTAACGAAATGGTTACCATTCCGCCCAGGGCAAGCGACGCCTCAGCGCCAGCCACTGCCATTCTCTATGCAAAACGTCAGTCGGCCACGTCGGATTCTGTAGACCTGTTGTCATCGCCATCACCCACGTCACCGAGTGGCGCCGGCGGCTGTTTACGCACTTCCGAGTCTTCATCGCTAGAGCTAATTACAGCGCCGACAACGGCCAGTGAAATGGAGCTAAATATGTCGCCCGATACGGAACCCTCACTGCCGGACAGCATAGTCATTATAGCGAGCAATGATACGTCAGACAATGCGGATGGCGATGATGACGACGATGCTGACGATGATGAAGATGATGGGCATGCGCTTAATTTGGATCAGGATGATCATTCACTCCATTTGAATGGTAGGACTCACCCTCCATCTGCCGTTACTCATTTAAATTCCATATTCTCCCAGTTGATTAATTTCAATTATATAAATTGTTGAAAGTTGTTTATTCCCATCCATTTGCACTTGCAGATTCAACGAAAACCATGAAGGCTTTGGTATTCAGTGACACACAAGCAGCTGCCAGTGTGACAGGCGCTGGCGCCGACTCGGATTCAACGCAGAGCTTCGAGGACATACAACTGCAGCTGAGCCATAAAAGCAAGTCTGGGGGCAGTCCAGTAAATACGGAGGCCTGCCAGCACGGCAGCAAATCGGAGCCGCCCGATCAGAGCTACTCGTCAACGTCGTCAGACATTGAAATTATTTCTAATCCGAATGGCGATTCCAGCACCAACAGCACAACGACTCGCACCAGTCCGCAGAAATTCAAGGAGCTGTGCGGTGGTAGCGGTATCGGCGGCAGCGGCGGCTTGAAGGGCAATGGGCATGGTCTGCACGGCCTGAAGGGCAAGGGTCATCATCGCGAACCATCGGAAATTTCGCTGCTGTCCGAGGATTCTCAGTCGGAGCTGGACAAACTGGTTAATCGTATCAGCGAACTCAATCAGGTGATCGAGGCGCGCGAGCAGCGACTTCTACTGTCGGAGCGCCAAAATGCCGAACTGCTCGAACGCAATCAGCAGCTATGCGCCCATGTGGAGGCGGCCAAGAATAGCGCCGACAGCACCGAAGCCAATGAGGCAGTGCAGCGTCTGTCGGCGCTGGAGAAGAAATTCCAGGCGAGCATTCGGGAACGCGACGCGCTGCGCATACAAATCAAAAGCCTTAAAGACGAGCTGCTCAACAAGATACCCAGGGACGAGCTGACCGAGTGCAACGAAATGATTGTTGCCCTGCAGTCTGAGGGCGAAAAACTGTCCAAGGAGATACTGCTGCAGTCGAACATCATTAAGAAGCTGCGCGCCAAGGAGAAGACATCCGACACGTTGTTGAAGAAGAACGGCGAACAGATCTCAGTGCTGTCCAGCGAATCAGAGCGTCTGAAAAAGTCGCTGGCCGCTAAGGAGGAAATGGAGCGTACGCAAATCGAGGCCGTTTGCCGGATGACCAACGAGAAGCGGCGCGTCGACGAGGAGAACGCTGAATGCCGCAGCCAAATCGAGGATCTGCAATCCAAGCTTGCCGCACTCCAGGCGAGCTTTGACGGCGTCAAGGGTGACCTGCAGCAGCGCCAGCGCCACGAGCAGAACCAAATCCAGGCCGAGAACCAGGAGTACGTGCAGCAGCTGTGCGACATGCGCGAGAAGTTGCGTGTCACCGAGCACAGCATGGTCAAGCGGGAGCAGCAGCTGCGTGAGGAGAATCGCGATCTGTTACGGCGTCTCGAAGCGGCCGAGCTACGCGCTGAGAGCAGCACGCAGGAGCTGAGTGTTTCGACGACGCCGCTCATTCGACAAATAGAGTCGCTGCAGAAGACGCTAAATCAGCGCAGCGCCAGCTGGAACAAAGATGAGCAGCAGCTACTGCAAAAGCTGGAGGATGCACAGTCGCAGCTGCGCTCACTGCAGCAGCTCGAAGCGGTGCAGCACGAGAAACAGGAACTGCTGCGCACCCGCTGCGATCTGCTCGAGGAGAAGCTTACGAACGCGCTCATGCAATCGGAAAGCAGCAAAATACAGCTGCGCCAGCAGGAGCTGGAAACAAGCGTCAAGGAGACCGACTACAAGAGGTGCGTTTAAGACAGCCAAATCAATTTCGACAGCTAGCCTCAGTTTGCCTTTGTTTTAGCCAGCTAAGCACGCTGCAGGAGCAGCTGCAGCAGCGCCAGGCCAAATTGGAGCCACTGGTCGAACAGTGCCAGCAGCTGGAGGCCGAGCTGCGCAAATTGCACGCATTCCAGCGCAGCAGCGAGCTCACAGTGGAGGCGGTCAAGGCCAGCGCCGAACTAGCGGAGAGTCGCTGCCCGAAGCCGTTGCATGTCTCGCCGCCGCTCAGCCTGGCCGACGAGAGCGGCTCCAACGAGGATGCGCTAGGCGGCATTATTGACTGGCAGGCTGTAAGTTTATCAGCCGTAGCTATAAAAAGGTTTAATTGGTTAACTTTTTTGCAGGATGATTTAGAGTGTGCATCGAACAGTGGCCGGCAGCCGTCAGGCATGATTCAGGGCGTGCACCTGAGCTTCTTGTCCGGCAACACGACGACTTTGGAGCATCTTCAGGCGCTGCTCAAGCAGCGCGACGGCGAACTGACGCACCTGCAATGGGAACTGTCGCGTCTGCAGGCGGAACGCGGCGTACTGGACAACGAGATATCTAACTTAACGATGGAACTGGAAATGGTTAGCAAGCGCTCGCTTCACATGTCCACGTGCCCATTTAAATACTTCTTTGGTTACAGCTGAAGGAGAGAGTGCAATCGTACGAGGCCATGGAGAAGTGCTACGAGGATCTGCAGCATCGCTACGATGCGCTGTTGCAGATGTACGGCGAGAAGGTGGAGCGCACCGAGGAGCTGGAGCTGGATCTGGTCGAGCTGAAGCAGGCGTATAAGATTCAAATCGATGAGTTGCTCGCGGCGCCGCCACCCAATCTACAGCGAACGCCGAAGCACATATGATTGCCGTACCCGGAGACGGACCTCAAAGCCGGCCATGCAGTCGGTTATGCTCCACTTCCTTCAACCAATTTGCAGCGTATTTTGCCGATTCTAGGGCATTACTTGACGCAGTTGTTTTGTCATTCCTTTTTGCTTAGTTATGTGTAACACTTAATCAAGTTATTTGCGCACCTTCCACGCCAGCCACCCGCTCTGCCTGCCCCTCGCCCCACTTTCCCCGCGCCCGACCATGCATCCAAATAATTATCTATGTATAATCGTCATATTAACATACAAGTAAATATAATTTGCGTGTTAAATTTTCTAGTTATATTATGAATATATGGATCGATTGTGATAATTTTATTTATACTTATGCGTACATAAATTAAAGAAATAATTCGTACATAATTGTTGTAAATACTTGTTTTCGTTTTCAATGCGACGGTGGTTAAGCTGTTATCTTTGGAATGCCGCAGATTAAATACAATTGCATATTTATATGTTATATGTATCAGTTTTGCAATAATTTCCCATAGAAACTTTTTAATAATGTGGTCCACTTTTATTTTGTAAGATTATATTAATAGATTTTAGAAGCATTCTAATGCTAGCAATTGCCGACTTTGGTTTGGCTATCCTAAGTAAAAGGGCATAGAAGAGCTTTGTGACCCATAGTTCCAATGGCAGCTAAATTAATAATATGTTTAAAGCAAGAACAGACAAACGACAAGGGATGGCTTTTGTTTATAGATATACAGATAAATAGTCGATCCGATACTAATGAATATATATATATACATATTTATATATATATATATATGTACTGGTAAGGTTGTTAAGATGTCTCTTTCAATAGGCTAGCCACTTCGAGACTCTATTAATAGCTTATTTATAAGTCAATCTTAGGCCCAATCGTTTTAGCTATCTATACATGTATATAAAATATGAGTCTATGCAACAATATAACAAGTGGTACAAGGCTTGGCATATAACTTTAAACGGAGCTAACTATCATAACTACTTCAGAATAATTGGACTACATCGGCAAACGAAACCTGCATCTCAATACCCAAGCGAATCTCTGAGAACGCTGTTTGCCGCCTGCACCAGGGGAAAAACAGGCTTGCCGGAAGTTTTGGCGTTTCTGGGCACATAGCCGCAGCTATTCTTTAGATCGTCTGAGTTCAGAGAGAAAAGCATGAGGCCACCGACATTTAGCGACTTCACATAGTTTGCTTTACACGAAATGCTTGTTTTGCTCTCATACGAGATCCATTCCTCCACCGCACTCAGGTAGGGCGAACAGGTGTCGTTGTCGAACGTGTACTTCGACGTGACGTACGTGTTGGCGCATTCGCAGGTCTCCGAGAGCGTAGTGTAGCCCATTCGGCCACAGCCTCCAATGCCCGCGGCAGGCGCTCCAATGCGCGTGTTCAAAGCACTCACAAGGCTGTCGGGAAATGGGTTTTGAGTCTCGCACACTTGGAGCTGGCTGCAATAGTCAGGTTACTCACGTGAAGGAGTGGCCGTAGGTGGGGAGTCCAACGACCAGGCGTTGTGGCTCCAGTCCGTTTTTTAGCCACCAGTGCACCGTGTAGTTAATGTTGAAGGTGCCCATGATGCTGTGTTCCGTCGAGCGGGCGTAGAGCGGAGCGTTGAGGCCGGTGAAGGGTGTATCCTCGCGGTAGAAGTGAAAATCATAGCTCATTAGATTCACATAGTCAACGTACAAGTTTATTTCGCGTATATTATAGGCAAAAAACGCGATACCCTCAGGCGCCGCAACGGCCATGGTGAGCAGATTGTCGGTGCGACGCTCGCGACGCCACTCCAAACGTATTTCGTGCAGCAGCTGGGAGAAATGCATGCGCTCCTTGTCGTACGCGCGCGGGAATTCCCAGTCCAGATCAATGCCGTCTAAGCTAGGATACTTGCGCAGTACTTCGCGCAACGAGCGCAGAAATTGCTTGCGTCGCGCATGATTTACGACCATGTCGGCAAATTGATGGCCACTGTCGGCGCCGCCAATCCACAGCAGCAGCTTCACCTGCGGATAGGCAGCTCGAAAGAGGCGCGTCTCCTTCTGCAGGACCTGCTCCAGACGGGGTGACAACTGAAGTGTCTTGTTAAACAAATCGGCCATGCCAATGTTGATGTGCGTGCACAAGTCCCCGGGTACATCAAGCAAGCTCAGCTGATCGGGCCCGGATGTCGAGAAATAGCAAACAAGGCGTTGTTGATGTTGTTGTTGCTGCTGCTGCATCACATTTGGATTGATTAGCAATAAACAAAGAGGCAGCAGAGTAACGCAAATGCATAATGCAAATGCAAAAAACAGAATGTAGCGTATGAGTAGATCATGCCTTTGCCTCTGCCTGAGTGCCTCAGCATCGCTGTTCCCAGTTTGTGTTCGAATTTGAATATAATTAACCATTGTTATTGTTGCCAAAAATGATAACAATGACGTAGTGTTGTTTGCGTTTGATTCAAAAAGCAGTGTAAACAAAGCAACAAATATAAACATCGATAACTTGCGAATTCCAGCAATATCGCAGGGTTGACGATAGCTGAATGTGGTTGCAACTCTGTTTGCATGTGCATATGCGTATTTGGGTAAAATATATTTCCGTCGATTGTGCTGCAATTTCAACATTCGTTTACATTTCATATATTTTCGCAAATATTGTAAAACATAAAAAATGCAACTGTTGCGTGTTAATAATAAATAGCTACTGTCGCTGCCATATAAAACGTCAAGGGAATATTGCTGTGTGTGAGTGTCAATCTTACGGTTTCTATAATTCGCTCATTGTTTTCATGTGCATGTGTGTGTGTGTGTTTGTGCGCCTGTTGTTGTTTTCGTAGTTGCTGTTGTTGTTGTCGCCTCGTTTGCGGTGCAAAACAAAACACACCCAAATGACTCGCCAGCCGTAGAAGAAGAAGGCGCTAAGGTGCTCAAAACGATTGAATAAACGCAGCAAACACCCCAATGCGGTGCGTAGGGTGGTGTAAACCGGCATAAACTAGAAATGGTCTAATAATTGGGATTTTCATCTTCTGTACATATGTTTGGTTGCCTCTTTTTGTTTTTTGGCATATTCACACCCATTAGCATAGAGACATCTGTATTGATGCACATATGTATCTGTGTCTGTCTCTACTGAATGACTCACTAGACAAATGTTACTCTGCCCACATTACAGAAAAAAATAAAATAAATATAAAAGAAAAAATTGCCGGTTCGACTTTGGCACCTTGCAGTTTGTGTGTGCGTGTGTGTGTATGTGTGTGCGCGCTTATCTGGCGCAGCTTATTTTCCCCTCCCGCCCTTGTCGTTGTTTCCCCCGTTGCCCACCCTCCATACCGGTTAGCCCGGGCCAACAGCAGCGAACAGCACAAGAGAACAAGAGCTCGGGGGTCGCATTCTTTGCCTCGTTAAAATGGTAACTAACCTGCTTTTGTTATTGTTGTTGTTTGGCAAATATTGTTGCAGGTTCAGCAACAGCGCGAGCCACATGAGAACCATGACAAAAGACTACGATTATCTGCTAAAGGTGCTGCTCGTGGGGGACAGCGATGTGGGCAAGCATGAGATACTCTCTAATCTCGAGGACCCCTCCACCGAGAGCCCCTTCTGCAATGGCAATGGTAAGTAAGCGTGGGTCTGTCCGGCATAAACTCACTTAAATAAATATATATGTACATATCTATATATATGTATAAATGTGTTTAGATTGCACCTCTCACATATTGCAAACTGTGGCATATAAAACGACAACAATATTGCTGGAGGGCAAACGCGTCAAGCTACAGATTTGGGATACTTCCGGTCAGGGGCGTTTCTGCACCATAATACGCTCATATTCGCGGGGAGCTCAGGGTATAATCTTAGTGTACGATATAACAAACAAATGGAGCTTCGACGGCATCGATCGCTGGCTCAAGGAGGTCGAGGAGGTGAGTGCCACAATTCCAATGTTCCACAGATCGAGCTTTAATTAAATAATTAAAAATTATTTTGGTTTGTAGCATGCGCCCGGCATACCCAAAGTGCTTGTGGGCAATCGCTTGCATTTGGCCTACAAGCGTCAGGTGGCCGCCAAACAGGCGGAAACCTACGCGTCGCGCAACAACATGTCCTGCTTTGAGATATCGCCACTCTGCGATTTCAACATACGCGAGTCTTTTTGCGAACTGGCGCGCATGGCGCTGCATCGCAATGGCATGGAGCACATTTGGCGAAGCAATAAGGGTAATCTTAACGACCTATTGCCCTAATCATCTATTTACTAATATAATGAATTTGATTTTGTTTATGCTTTGCAGTGCTGTCGCTGCAGGAGCTCTGCTGTCGGACAATTGTGCGTCGGACGAGTGTTTATGCTATTGATTCGTTGCACCTGCCGCCCTCCGTTAAATCGACACTCAAGTCATATGCCATGACGACGTCTCAGTGCTACAATTCGTTAACGCAAAACTCAAAGAGTCGGAATCGCTGCAAGACGCCAACCAGCCACAGTCGCAACAGTTGTGCGATCGCGTGATTGCCAGCTTGTAGGTGGTTGCTGCTGGAACTGCCTACGCAACAGTTGCGCAATTGCGCTTAAATCTACAACCTACTTTACTTATACATCCTAAGCTTCAACCAACACACAACACACACACACCACACACATGCAACATAACATGCGCTAGTATTTTCTTCAATACAAATTTGTCATCAGCATTAATATTTATTAACGTATGCGAGCGATGGATATATTTTTACATCCTACACATACTACTAATATACAAAAGCTATACATACTAATATATATATATATATATATATATATCTACTAAACGGTATACATATATGTATATATATATTATATTTTTTTATTCTAAACCATTATCACTAAATTTAATAACACATAACTGTAATGTTGTTAATATTATTATTATATTTGTATAATTCTAATATCTAATACGCTGGATTTACATACATATACATATGATGCAAGGTATTCCTTCATATATTTTTTTGTTTTTTTTTATTTTCATTTTGTTTGTTAACAATCAATGAAAAATCGTAGAAATGTAATTAAAAGCAGGCGTTGGAACAAACGAATTGATAAGATGATAGTACTGATAATAATGATGATACTGATACTGATGATCATGATAATGATGATAAACACGAAAAACAACTAAAACAAAAAAACATATGCTCTATCTTTGTCTTTGCCAGCCATCTATCTCATTCTATTTCAGTGCAACACGCGAACAAAGTGAAAGTTAGCTGATGTGATACAATTTATATGTATTGATGATATTTTTTTGAAAGTTTTCCTACGATACATGTGTTTTTTTATTTTTATTTTTTATTGCAAACAATTGTAATAGTTCTCTAGAACCTTTCAGAAATAGTTTAGATTTATATGATTTTCACCAAATTAATCCCCAGTCTGAAGACTTACACTTAAATTGTATTCTTCTTTTTTATTTTTCTGTTTTTGTAAAAGCTAATTAAGCACAGCTTCTTGAAGACGAAAGCGGGATCAAATTTAGATTAAGCAAATCAACATTCAAATCAATATTAATCCTAAAAATCGAACAGATGAAAAACAATCAAATGTTAACAAAAATTGTGTTCCATGCTGTAGAAAGTAGCATCGACTTGATAAACTGCATGTTCTTATGGTGTTTTTTTTTTAATCAGTATCAGTAACCTAACAGATCTGCCCAGATCAAGCACTAACTGTGCTGGCATAATCAAGTTCAATATGTTAGACTCATAAATGTCTTAGGCCGACTGGATTTGTTTTAAATTTTGATATAAATAAAAACAAAAAAAAGTTCAGAACCAATTTAAAAGATAATACCAAAAACTTGTATTTTTATATCTATGGTAAATGATATATATATAATTGCTTATATATGGAATTGAATTATTTGGAGCTCGGCTCGAACCATTAGCTGCGGTTCCTGAGCCTGGCTAAGAAACTTTGCTTACTTATGTTTTATTTGTGCTCCTTGTAAAGTTTTTATTCTTGAGGTATTTCTTTCCAAAGCTGTTTCTGAAATTGTAATCTTTTAGGTTCAAGTTGAACCAATTTTGTGGCCTCACATCGGTTCGGCTAATCGGGTTAAGGTTAGTGTTTCACATGGGTTCGAACCGGATCGCAACCTTGATGCAAACATTCAAATAGCCAATTTTACGATGTTACGATGTGATGTTTGGTTGAACTTCAAGTTTTATTTTGACGCTGGAATTTGGGGTGTTAAAAAGGTTTGTCAGCTGTTAAATTGTTTATATTATAAGCGGCGGTGAAGCATGTTCCCTTATTAGCCGATTGATTTGGCCAATGAAAACCCAATTTAGCATTGTTGAGTTATGGAAATGTTTTAATTACCCTTTCTTTTTATTATGCAAAATCAAAAAAAGCAAAAAAAAAAAACTGCGGTTTCATTTTTAATGGCTATTTAAAGCTCGCAAAAACTTTTACACAATCACAAAACGAACGAAAACCGCGTTGGTCAATCTAAAGAGTTGACATGATTTGCATTTGATGCCAAAACAAGCTTAAAGCAAAACAAAATATTAAAAAAAAAAATAAAAAATATTGGGCGTTATAGTTTCAACAAATCAGGGAGAGCTAAAAGAAAAAATAACAATGGCTACGAAAAAATAAAAGCATAAAATGGACAATAAATTGCTGCAAAAATTTACATAGATTATTGTTGTTGCAAATGGATTTTTTTGATATTTCTTCTTTTTTTTAAGTGACATTTTTCACTTTTAAATGAAGTAGTTTTTATTTGTAGCTATTGTTTAAATAAACTAAAAAGATTTAAAAATGTAAGTGCACAAGTACTTGAAATTTATAAGCTTTAAGAGAGAGGAGAGCGCCTAAAACAAACTTGAAGCAGAATAATTTTAATCGAAGCTTATGTAAAAGTGTGTGAACTTAAAGTTCAGTAATGCACAACTTATCTTTACTTAAAGCCAATTTAAAGCTTAAGCTAAACAGGTAGCTTTGTGTTGGGTGCCCTTTAATGGGGCCATAGAAAGTGATGGATTTGTGGTAGATGCTCTCGAGGTCAGGCAATGACACGACCTACCTTTGATAATCGCACCGGTTTGTCTAAGCCTGAACTTCGGTTCGGTTCGGTTTTGTTTTTCTGTTTCTCGCTTAGTATTTTATATTTATGATTATTTTGGAAATGCTGGCCAACGGGTTTTTTGCGTCTCATTTGAATGTTTTAGCGATTTAACAGCCACTGCTCCAATACGCCACTGCCAACCCCCACACACGCCCACCCCTCGCACCGTCGCCAAGGGGAGCCCAGCTTAATATCCACTTTGGGGGCCGGCGCGCATCGATGACGAAAGCAAAGCAAAGCAAAGCAAAGCGGCAACGCTTTGGGCGAAAGCCGCAACAACGGCGCGTTGGGCAAGGCATGCCGGACGCATCAGCATAATCGCCGGGTCACTCCAACTCTAACTCTGGCTCTGGCTCTGGTGCGTATAAAAGCGGACTGCTCCGCATTGCTGGTCATCAGTCGCCTCAACGGTTTCATTCTTCAGCTACGTGAAGTTCCACAGATTTCGCCCTAAGCAAGAAACTTCCAGCCATGAAGGTGAGTCTCTCTCTAGTCCACTTGGATCTCCATAATGATATCTTGCTGTTCCCAGATCTTTGTGTGTTTGTTTGCCGCACTCGTTGCCACCTGCTCCGCAGGCATCATTGGTGGCGGTGGCGGAGGCGGCGGCGGCGGTGGAGGTTACAGTTATGGCATTGGCAGTGGCGGCGGCGGCGGCGGCGGTGGTGGTGGTCATGGCCACGGACACACTGAGGTGCGCACCGTTAAGGTTATCCACGAAGCCAGCCTTGGCGGCGGCGGCCATGGCGGCCATGGCGGCCATGGTGGCGGTCATGTCAGCTACGGCCACGGCCATGGCGGACACGAGGTGAAGACCATCAAGGTTGTGCACCAGGAAGCGCCAGCTGTTTATCACGGCCATGGCGGCGGCGGCGGCGGCAGTTATGACGGCCATCATCATCAGGAGGTGAAGACCATCAAGGTCATCCATCAGGCTGCGCCCGCTGTGCATCATGGCTACTCGCACGGCGGCGGCGGCGGCGGTCACCAGGAGATCAAGACCGTCAAGGTTATTCACCAGGATGGCGGCTACGGCGGCGGTTTCTCCCACGGCGGCGGCTTCTCCCACGGTGGTGGACACGATATTGGCCACGCCCATCAGGAAGTGAAGACCGTAAAGGTCATCCATGAGGAGGCGCCAGCTGTGCACCACGGATTCTCGCACGGCGGCGGCCACAGCTACGGCGGTCACCAGGAAGTCAAGACCGTCAAGGTTATTCACCAGGATGGCGGTTATGCCTTGGGCGGCGGCGGTGGCTACGCCGGCGGCTTCTCCCATGGCGGCGGACATGATGCTGGCTACGGCGGTCACCAGGAGGTAAAGACCGTAAAGGTCATCCATGAGGAGGCACCAGGTGTGCATCACGGATTCTCCCACGGCGGCGGCGGCGGTGGCCACCAGGAGGTGAAGACCGTCAAGGTTATCCACGAGGACGGCGGCTACGCTTTGGGCGGCGGCGGTGGCTACGCCGGCGGCTTCTCCCATGGCGGCGGACACGATGCTGGCTACGGCGGCCACCAGGAGGTCAAGACCGTCAAGGTCATCCACGAAGAGGTCGCCGCCGCGCCGATCGCCGTGCACAACGATTACCTGCCCCCCGTTGTGTCGGCTCCCCAGCCCGGCTACCTGCCCCCCGTCGGCGGCTGGAAGTAATCCCCGCAACTGCGCCCAGTTGTTCTGTGATTCGAACTGTGTCATAACTGTGACCTCTGTTGTTAAATAGTTTTAGTAAAAATTCTCTTTTTTTTCTCTTCTTAATCAATTAGCTACTTAAGATTAAAACATTTTTTTCTGTTGAAAAATATATACCTTAAAATTATAAAAATATTTCCATACATTTTATTTAATAATCTTGCAGAGAATTCTGCTAAAAGAGGGATATTTCTTGCTCAAATTTATTTTACTTACCATTCTCTTTTAATAACTTGCTTTTATTTAAGAAGCTTTGTGAATGTTTTTTTTTTTTTTTGAAAACTCATTGCTATTACTCAATCTAGCTAGCAAAAAATGCTATTTAAAATCAACAGAAAATTGTCAATTAAATTAGAATTTTCAGGATTAGAGTTAAAGCTACTCTGTCCAAAATGCCAAAAATATTATCAGTTATACATTCCCTATAATTCCTTGACTAAATGATTGATAATGGTGAGGATTCGCTTAAAGTATAAAGTAATTTTGATCTGTTTTCGAAAGGCCGTTTTTTCCATTACTCAAAGCTGCTTTTAGAAAGAGCATTGGACAGTCGAATGCAAAGTTGTAGCAGGTTTGTTTGTATATATATATATATATATCACTTAACGGCATTTCACCACATTTCATCTTCTATGGAGATTACGTTTGTATATTTCAAAAAAAGTATCATTAATCAGCTGGCCTAGTCCTAAAGTTTAATATTAAGGTATTAAGTAGCTAATTGAGATTCATGTCCAACTTGGGTTTCACGTTCATTAGTTATAATAATAATAACATAAGCTCCAATCGTTTTTTCTTAAGCGTTTCATATTGAAAAGTGCAACTGGTTTTAGTTCCACCCACTTTCGTTGGGACGGCTTTCGTTCGGTTTCTTCGAGCTCATCTCGCAGCTCCATTACCATAACCCTAATGAGCCGAACGAGCTGATTAATAGGCCCATAATATGGCTTTTTCTATACCCACTGATGAAAGCGTCTGAAAACAGGGTGTATTTGTTTTGTGAGAGGTCTGAATAGGGCACTTGTGAGTTAATTAAGTTGTTCATGAGTCGGTTAAGCTATAGTCCGTTTGTCTGTTTGAGTGTCCATTTGATTCTCCGTCTGCTTATCTATTTGCCTGTCTGTTCGAATATCCATTTGGATGCTCGATTGTATGCTTCTGGATCTCTGTATCTTTTTCTCTCTCAATCTCTCTATCTGTCCATCCCTTCATCTGTATTTTCATCTCTTCATCTGCACATCCTCTTGCAGCTCCGTCTGTTCTATCTGTCCCTCTCCGTCTCATTGTTCTTGGCTTCATCTGTCTTTTCATCTCACTGTTCGTCTCTCCTTATGTGTGTCCGTTAGTTAATCTAATGTCTCTCTTTACGCCGATAACATATTTGAAAATTAGATTCGGATTATTTATCGATATATCTCGCCAAATCCAAAATACCGATAAATATGCAGCCCCCATTTGCTCGTATAGGAGATATATACATATTGAAGATATTTTACTTATTCCGCAATTGAATAAATTGCAGCAGTTCGCAGTTGTTCACAGGGTATTATGTAGTCGGTGACTATTGATAAAAGCAATAGCATTTCTTTTAGTACAATGTATTTGTAAGTTTCTTTCCTTTTGAGTGTGTGTTTGTGAGTGTTGTTTGTGTGTGCGTGTGCGTGTGGTTGACAATAGTTGTGTGTAAAAATAAGTTAAAGATTTGTAATTAGAGATGGGCGCTTGGGCTTTACTTGTAGATCCAATTGTGTCGAGAATCAAACACGCGTCGCAGCTGCGTCTTCGAAGGGTGCTCCAAGCTGTTGCTGCTGCTGGTGAGGTATTGATGCAACGGCAACGGGCGCGGCGAAGAGGATGTTATCGTGGGTGTGGCCGCTGTGGGTCGCCACTTCGAGGGACGCCAGGGTGCACCCTTGTCTACCGTTGGGGGCTTTGCGTTCAGACTGTGGTCCAGCCCAAGGCTGTTGCCGTTGCCGTTGCCGTTGGTCTCGCTGTGCACACGCAGATTGAGCAGGAGCTCGCCATCGTCATCGATCAGATTGTACATTTGGATGCCTGCATCCGTGCCGCCTCCACCGCGCATATGAGCGCGCTCCAGGCGCACCTTTTGCTTGAGCTTCGGCTTGGTTCGTCGTCGCGCCGGCTTCGTGTAGAGCAGCTGCTGGTGCGGCAGGACCCGCGAGGCGCGCTCCTGTGCCTGCAGCTGCCGCAAAATGCCCAACGGCAGCACCAGATCCGACTCGAACGGCAGAAAGCCGCTTGCACGCACTTTGATTATGTTGCGTCGCAGCGGCGACGAGTTCGCCACTTGGCAGACGCACTGCAGCAGCAACAGGAGCAGCGGATGCAGGCGCAGGACCGCCGCCAGTGTTGGAAGTCGCAGTTTCATGGCTAAACTTTACGCGCACACATCTTCAACTTAAATTGTTTTGTCTTGGTCAACACTTATTTCTGATTTGCGTTCAATTTTCAGTTACAATTTCGCACTTTAAGCACTCATCAACACAAAAAAGAGCAGGAAAAATAATGATGGGCGTTTTTCGTGGAGCCAAGCAGCTCATTCTAGGCCGGTATTGCACCAACTGACTTTGGCCAAGCGACGCACTGCGGCAGAGACCGCCAGAGAGCAGAGCTCACACACTTAACATACACACACACAAACTCATGCACACTAGCAAATGAATTAATTAGAGAAAATTCCGACGCACGCTTTTCGAAACGCACAGCTGCACAGTGACGCAAAATGTTGCAAAGCTAAGATTAACAGCAAAAACAGAATTCGAATTCTATTTGAGTTTCTTATAAACGTACGTTTGCCTATTCAACATTTAATTTTTTTGCAGAATTGGCAACGCTTGCTGAATTGATTGGCAATCAGTTAGTCATAGGTTGGCAACGCCGATCGATAACTTTTCATTGTTCATCGCTATTTGATTAAGCTTTATTTAGTGCTGCCAGGCATTGAATGCGAATTTAAATTGGCAGCATCTTTCTATTTGCTGGTAACTTGGCACCACTGTGCATTAAATGCTTTGCGCTTTGAAATGAAAAATAAAAATATAACTGCTGTGTTGATTGTTGACGGTTATTGTTGTTGTTGCTGCTGGTGGTTGTTAGTTGCTGACTGTCGTTAACATTTCATTTCTTGTAGCACGTTTATGGCCTACACACAAATTTATTAAAGTTGTCGCATGCGTGTGTGTGTGTGTGTGTGTTTTAGTTGGGTTAATAAATGATTTATGCTACACTTAACAAGAATAATTCTGTTTAATGTTCGCCTGGCGCTGCTTTTGTCGCTCCACAAAACTGGTTCACAACCAGCAGATGGGGCTCATTATTGCGGCCATAAATGCTTCGCTACCGTTCACAGGGCCCCGGCCCCCAGTTTCCCCCGTTCTCACCATTCCCCTGCTCCTGCTGCCCACTGGGTCACACTCTCGCTGAAATTTGTTGGCTGTTTGCGTTTGTGTGTCACATGGTGGCCAACTGGCCGCAGCCACAACTCATTTGCATGAAAATACCGAGCGGGCTGTGCCAGTTAACAATAGTTACACATATGCAAATTGCTGACGGAAAAGCATCCACCGATCACTGATCACCGAACACGCAGCTGACAAACTGACAATGGGCAGCATTTTTACCACTCTCTGACTGGGCAACACTCTCACTGTTAACGGCCATTTCATTCCATTATCATTTCTAACGGCGCAATTCGTTCGGTCATATCACAGTTAATTGGTAAGTTATATATATGTATGCAAACAGAAAAACATATATGGCTTTGTTAAATCCACTCAGAATGCGCGTTAAGCCGGTTTTAACGATCGTTACAACTTTTACAGACCACAGATATGCACAATCTAATTATACCCTAGGGCGGGGTATTTCCTTTTGAATGGTGAATATGTAACGGCTTAAAAAACGTAACCAGTTAAGAAAAGTATATTAAAAACTATATTTGATTGTACATATTATACGTGTGTCAAAATTTTACCATGGTTTTAATTTATAATACAATCCCACCTAAAAATAAAAATTGTTTTCTTGTTCATATTTTTGTTCCTTTTTATTTTAGCATTTTGCATATACAAACCGAGTACATACATAGACTTTTGGTATAGAGCGTGTACAACTAAATTGACAGATAAAATGTGATTGATTAAAATATATGTATGTAATAAATAGTATATACAACTATGTACTTAATTCATATGTTCATTTATCACTAAGTGAAACCTATTCGAAGCATTGCGAATAGCCAAAATGAATTGAAATGTTATTATTGATTGATTGATTGATTATTAGATTTTGGCTTTGCTTGACCCTGCTAGGAATATGCACATAGATACATTTAATTTAACCTAAGTCAGTTATCATTTTTATATTTATACGCATATCGAGATTATTGAGCGCATATAAAAAAAAAACACACTTTATATACTTAGACAAAAACATAATAATATAATCATATGCTATATATATAAATAGATATATATTTATATATATATATGTGCATATACGTACATATACAAATACTGTTGCTCTAATAAGTAATTTGGGATATGGTTCCTTCTTTAGGTTTAAAGATAATATTAAAAATTATTTAAGAGATATGCTAGTGATATATACGGTATATGCCCAGCACATTGCCTAAGAGATATACGATACATCTAGTCCAAAGTGATGTGCGGATTTGTATAGGTGAAGCCATGGAACTGCTTCTGATCCATGGACGCGAGTATTTCCTTATCGATGGGCGTCAAACGCACGCGTTCTCTGGTAAATACACGATCGAAGTATTGCGTATCCAACGGATGTTTCTGTAAATTCAAGTGATAATTATTTGAAATTTAAAATAAAAAAGTCTATATATAACTGGATTAGCTACACGTACCACTTGAGGCTTGAAGGGCGGCTCAATTTGCCTTTTCTCCAGCAGCTTCCAGTCGATGGGTCTGAAGAATATATGATCGGCTATATCACCGGCTGGACTATATTGCGAGCCAATCCGTTTCGTATAGTCCTTTTCCAGCAGCTAAATGCAAAGATGGGAAAACAGATTAAGAGCTGAATAGTAAAATTTTGAATATTGATTGATTGATCGATAACTTACGCCTTTTAGTATGCCCGTTGCCTCGGCTGATATGTAGACGGGAAACCATGGAATTTCATTGCATATCGACCAGAAGAGCTCGTCCTCGTCGCAGCCGCTGAACGGCGATTGGCCGATGAGCATTTCGTAGAGCAGCACACCGAATGACCACCAATCGACATTTTGATTGTATTTTTCACCCTGTCCAGCGAGAAACGCTGTGTTAGTTATCGATATCGATACAATTAACGATAGCTTACCTTGATTATTTCGGGCGCCATGTAATCGGGTGTGCCGCAAAAACTATCGGCCGTCTTATCCAAATATATTTGCAGCTTGCACATTCCGAAATCGGCAATACGCACATGACCCTCATAGTCCAGCAAAACATTATCCAATTTGAGATCCCTGCAAACATATATGTAAGGTGTGTATTTAAGTATATTCTATATATATACATATATATATATATAGTTACCTATATATAATGCCCTTTTTGTGCAAGAACTTGAGTCCGGATATGATTTCAGCGCCGTAGAAACGCGCCCGTTCCTCCGAGAAGCGTCCACTCTCCTGTATATGGAACATGAGATCTCCGCCATTTAGATATTCCATTACGAAGAACAAGTGGCTCTGGAAGAGAGAAAGAGAGAGAGAGAGAGCGATTAAAAGTCTGAGAGAGAGAGAGAGCTCCAATCAAATCTGATGTGCGCAAAGATACCCTGTAACTAGCTTGAAATTTAAATGGTTTGATTTGTTATAAATATTAAAACAAATTCACAAACAACTTTTATATCTTAGATAATCCTTTAGTTACTTGGATCGAACATTATGTTTGTTTCTTTATAAAAATTGAACCCAATTTTATTAAAGAGGCAATATTTCGCTAATCATTTAACTTTATGTAGCCATTTATCAGAACTTTAATTTATTATATTTATAATTAAAAACAGAACATATTCTGAATCAATATTTTTAATATTGATAGATAAATCAACAATCAATCTATAAACATGACAGAATAGTTTATAAAGCCAAAACAAACAATAAATTTGATAATATAAACTCTGTTTTTTGTTTCATTAAATTTTTGGCATTCTAAGCAATCAATTCAAATTAATTTTGTAAAAACTAATTGTATGTTATAATTAAAATTGATTTTGTAATAAAATGTGAAAGCTTCATTTAAGTTTAAGCTTTTTATTTATATATTTATGATTAATCTTGTAAACCTTTTTTAAGGTTGAACTTTAGTTTTATTTTATAAGACATTAGTTTGAATTTAAGTATCCTTTTGAATTTGTATTCATTAAGCAATTAAACTTATTGTATACATAAATGTATATAATTATTCAATTACTAAATGTGTGAGTTTTTATCAACTTTTCAAGCAGCAAGCTTTAAAAAAAAGAGTGTAGCAATTTTTACTTTAAATTTGCATTTAACATTTTATATATGTATGTATAAAAACAATTACTTTTTATTTATATAAGGTTTAAAGCAAAAATTATATTTTATTATATTTCTACAAGATGTCTTTTGTTTAATCTTGACCTATTTTAAGTTTAATTTTGAAAAGTGTGCATCTTTTCGTTAAGTGTAGCAATAACACAGATGGCCAGGGAGAGAGGAAAACAAAGAGAGAGAAAGAGAGAACAGACGATCGTTAGTCCCCCAAAATGAATGGGCGTGTATCCTCAAAGTCATAAATAATTAAAATACCTTCTAATCGGTGTCAATGCAAGAAAAGAAAACTTATTGTTTGCCTTTTGTATGAGTATAAGTTTTCTATTTATTTGTTGTTATTGTCGTTGTTGTTGTTGTTGTTGTTGTTTATAGTCCAAATGTTTAGAGAACATTTGTCGAACGCTGTGCCGGACGTGCGTGCCAAATTACGTCGAGTCGAGTCGAGTACTCGCCACATGTCGTGTGCCCCAATCGATGGCCAGAATAGAAGGCACACACTCGCACACACACGCACAACAAGTTGTGCTCTAATTATAGAACGTTTTACCTTTACGCTGTTTATTTTTGTATCTTTCGGATGCGTTGCGGTTTTACCTAGACAAGACGAGAAGAGTCTCTCATCTCAACTCAATCCATATCGACCTTGCTGGCGACCTTCTTGTCTTGTCTTGAACTGATCGAATTGAACTCACCTCTGTTTGAAATGTGCAAAATAGATGACACAGATATGGATGCTTTGTGCCCAAAGCCAAAACTTTGCGTTCGATCAGCGTGGAGTCCACATCATCGTCCTCGAGGACAACATCCTTCTTCAGGCACTTAATCGCATAATAATATGTTGTATCACGCAGCTCAGCCAAAAGCACCTAAGAAATAATAAAAACAAATTTTTATATATATATATATATGTATATATGTATGTACAGTTAAGCTTTGGTTTTCTTACCTTGCCAAAGCTGCCTTTGCCCAGCACGGCCAGAAAATGAAAATCATCTACCGAATAATTCTTAAATCTAGGTATTACTGTTGCTGGCGCGGTGAAACGTCCGGATTTTTGGAATTGTGAATATGTATATGATGTTTCTGTACGATTCCAGGCGGACAGCGACAGTTAAAGACAGTGTGACAGAGATCAGAGTCAATTGAGAAAGATAATATAGATTGGTTAAGATAGATTAGAATCAGATATATGTATATATTTATATATAGCATATATAGCATAAGTGAAAAGTTATGTCCAAAGTTCTGTGTAAGTTGTGTTCAGTTCGCCTGTTGGCCATTTATAATATCTTATATATATTTATAGTATGCATGTTTATATCTTTTGGTTAACATTACCATCGTGTTCATCGTTGGCCTCGATTTTGTAGGCAGGATTCGAGCTGGGCGGCGTACTGGGCGAGTCGCGTGCCTCACGTGCTCCTAGTTAATGGATTAGATCAAGGTTTTATTGCGATTCAGGATTATGATTTATGCCGCGATTTTCAACCGATCGACAAGCCAATTGTGTGTGTGTGTTTGTTTCTTTTAAATTATTTAAGAATCAGTTTGATCTTATCTAATCAATCGTTAAAGTGGCACGAAGAGGATCAAAATTCTTTAAATATATACAAAATACTCATAACTAGATATTCCCTTTTAAAGATTGGTTAACTTTCATTGAAATTTAAATATTCAGCCTTGTCTATATCTATATAAAATATTTTACTGAAATATTTTACATTTTTATATCTAAATTTACTTTTTTTTTTAAGTTGCTGTAGTAAAATATAACTGATCTATATAATTAACTATTATGTACATATATTATCAATCTAAAAATTACAATTAAAAAATAGATAATAAACTAAATTTAATTATTAAATTTTTAAGAATTTTTTTTAAAATATTTCTACGAAAATCTAAATTTAAGTTCAGTCTACTAAAATAAGTTTATCAATAGATAATTCATAAATGGACAATTGTCAACAAAGTTCTCATTTTGTTAAGTGTATTGGTTACTAAACAAAACGTTCTTGAAACAAGAATTTTGTTTTCAAGTTAAGAGTTTGCACCTTGGCCGGATTTTTATAGCAAGTATCAGATAAATAAATTTAAGAAATGTTTTTTTGCCTATACGCGATATTAATTTGGCAATCTTTCTGTGATCAACACACACACACACAATTGGCTGGCAGTATCAATTATGAAATCGTTATGTCAGCCATATTTAGGCGCCATAATTTATGGATACTTTAGATTGCTTTTCTTTTGAAATGCACGCGCCTCCATTTTGCTGGGAATTGGTTTTCCTCTTTTTTTTATTTTGGCTTTTTAATGTTTTTTATTTTGTTTTTTTTTTTTTTACCTCGTTTTACGTGGTTGAGCGCTTCGACGATGAGTTTCTGATTGACGCCGCATAAATTGGCCGTGAGCCGTTCGCATTTCTTGTGACAATTCACGTCACATTCTTTTTTTTTCGATTTGGTTTTCGATTTTTTTTTGTGTTTTTGTTGGCAGCGTGGGCAGCGCAAATGTTAAGAGATTAATTAAAAACAAATCGTTATTAATATGATTATGAATTGTGACCATGTACAAATTGACAAGCACATACATATTTATACATATATGTATGTCTATATAGCAGCTGCGATTTATTGGTTGCACGTTTTCGTGTATAGTCGCAACTCTTTCGGCACTTGGCATTTTATTAAACGCTTTGGCAACATTCAGGAAAGTAGAAGAAGAAAACAACAGCAAAAGGCAAAACAATAACAAGTCGAGTCGAGTATACAAATTGCTTACTCTCTCTCTATATGTAGAGCACACTAACCAAAAAGGTATACAAACACACTCGCACACACGCACACACACAATTCAAACGCACATCCGTTTTGGCTATTGCCCAAAGAGGTGTGTTTGTTGTTTTTTTTCTTTTCGGTGGTGTTCGTTTAATGTAAATTTAATAAAGTACAAATATTTGCAAATATTTGCGTGCAATCACATGAAATCTCATGCGAATTTGCCAAGTCAACGAGAATTGCAAAAAGAAAATTCTATGCAAATATCACGCATACGCAGTGTGTTACACACGAGCGCAAGCTAAATCCAACGAATGGAAGGGGGCAGAAACTTGATTGCGCATTGTTTCTGTTTGCCATCCCCCTTTTGTGTAATTGGCTGCTGAAATTCAATTCAATTCAATTTCCATTTCAGCTCTTAGCTTTATAAATTACAATTTTTATAGGTATTTACTTGCTGCTTGACGACGATATGGCAATCTGTTTCCCATCTAAAATTGGGCAACATTTAGTGGCTTGCCAATTATAATGTCTTCGTCGGCATTTAGATAATAGTGGCGAGAAGAATTTAAATTTTTTTATATTGAAAACTAATTTGTAAAAATTAAAATTTTTTGTTAAAATTGTGTGTAAGCTTCTTCGTGCTTTAACGAAATACTTATTAAGAAGAATTTGTTGAATAAGTTTGCAATCGTTCTCAATTAATGTACAATACTTTATAATTGTTTTTGTGAGTGTATAGCTTAAAACTAAGCTTTAGAATTTTTTGACCACTTTAAAAAATTAACACGATATTCAAGAAGAACATCAAATTTAATTATTAAGTGTATATAAATAAAATTATTAAAGAGGAAACTAAGAATAAATGAATTTTCTATGGTTTTCTCTCTGTGACTACATTAAAAATCTTCCACAAGAAAAGAAACATTTTTTCGGTTTCTTAAGAGTTTTTAAAGAGTTTAAAATAAATATTGAACAGGATAATAAATTTCTGTCAATATTTTTGTTAGGGTTTAAGTGTTTTTATTGATAGATTGTTATGACTTTAAATTATTATATAAACTATCTAACAAGAAAAACACTTTTCAACTTTTGTTTATTTTTGAGCTATATTATTTTATAGCCAACTGTCAAAAGATTTCTTTTTCATGTGCATTAAACGTTTATTAAAACTTTCAATTGTTGACTTTGGTATAAACAGCATTTAAAACTAAACAAAATATTGTTTTCTTTGTTTGTGCCTAAAGCAACTATATATATCAAAGTGATCACATCTGGGTAAAATTAACAAAGCAGAATTATAAGAAATTAACTCAAAGTTTGTTTAAAGAAAGCTTTAAATGAAGAGAATAATTGGCAAAAAAGCAATTATATTGAAAAACAATTATGGCTATAAGTATAAACTATAGAATATATATATATACATTTTACTTTGGATATCTATGTATATAGTTAAAGCAAATTTATCAAAAAGGCTTCTTAGAATACATTATACAACAATGAGATATCAATAAGAAAGTTTAGCAGAAATGAGAAAAAAGTGAACGAGATATTTATAGATATAGATAGTATATCTAGAATATCGATTATTTAAACTCTTAAACTGTTACGTATTGACTGCCAAAGTAATGCTGCCCTTTTGTGTAGGGCATTGCAATTTACAGTCTTGCGTCAATCTAAGACTAAGAACTTGTATTAATTGCTATTGTTTTCACACTTTCGATATCTATCTATAACTAAGCACAGATATATATAAATATATATGTATATGGTCAAGTAATTGGGGAATATATTTGGAAAAAAGTTTTTGTTTACATTTTGCGCATTAATGTATTTGAAGCCGCAAACAATTGAGATTTTATTTAACTTTTGCTTTCGATAATTGCTGCATTAAATAACTGAGGAATCGGGGAAAAGGAAAACGCTATAAAAGTTCGTTTGAACATATTTTAAATGTTTGGCTGTGCGAAAACAAAAGAGAAAGAGACAGAGAAAGAGAAAGAAAAGAATCTTCAGCTGCATGTAAAAGGAAAACAGCAAAAAATTTAGATGAAAGACGACAAATCGCAAGTAGAAAAAAAAAGTAAGAAACACGACGATGACCTAAACAATTTTGTATACAATTCGCTAAAAGTAAAATGCCAAATTGTCTATCTCTCAGATCCGCAATTCGTAGCTGCAGCTGTATCTTTGTATCTGCATCTGTAACTTTATTTGTATCTGTTTGCATTTCTTTGGTCTTTAGTTCCACATTTTACTTGCAAATTCTTCTCGAATTGTTTGCATCTGTCTAACTAAGCATTAAATGCCCAAAAATTGTTTAGATATTATGTAAAATATATATGCATATATATAAAATATATTGTTTAAAACAAAACCGATTCTGCCATTTAATATCTGTGCTAATGTGTGAATTTGTTCTTGTTTTAAATTTGTGTTATCTAATTGATTAGATATCAGAACGAAAAAATAGTTCTTTTAACAAGAAAACACTTATTTAAAGGTTTAGAATATTTTTAAAGGCGCAACTGCAAAAATAAATTGAATATATTTAATTTTATTTATTTTTATTATTGAATAAACAAGAGAGACAAATTTATGAAGTGAATAGTTGGAGTCTTAACAATTATTTATTTGTTTAAATATTTTTTGTATACAGGTTTTTCAAAATCTTCACTCTTCACTCTCTTGAGTCTGGGATTCAACAAAAATTGACAAACTTAATTAAAAAAAAAAATGCATAAAGCTTTGTAGATATTAGATATATAAATATAAAAAGGATTTATATTCATGAAAAGCAGCTCTTTAACCAACTTGGCCTATAGCTTTACAGTATTCTCAAATCTTATTACTCTACCTTTCAGCTAAAATATATATTCTATATATATATAGTTTTATACTTAGAAAACGACTACTCGGACTTGTTTTTCACAGATACTTTTCGGGGAACTCTGCGTGACTTCATTTTCAATGTTTTCTTTCTGGCCAAAGCGTGAAGAAGAGAAAAAGTTGGTTCTTCTTAATTTTGTTTCATTTGTAGCATGATGTGAGCATATGAAAAGCACGCAGATATAGATAGATATATAAATATATGTAGATATATAACATGTTTATTTGTTTTTCAACTAAATCTCGCACACTCTTTCTCTCTCTTTTTCTCTCGTTTTGCTAGTCATCATTCCCTTTCCCCTGCCCCCTCAACTGAAAATGAAAGCAATTTTTAATGCACAACAAGCATTTCAATATCTTAGAACAAATACACCGAGAGAGATGGGGGCGTCAAAAAGGGGGCGGGGCGTGGCGGGGGCTAAGTAAATGGCCGGAATTCTTGCCAACAACAACAAGCTGAAATTATCGTATTTTAGCGCGGCACGTGGCGCCAACACACTGAGCGAAAAATCACCTGAAGTCTCGCAATAATATAAATCCATTTTATTTGCTTTGTTTACCAATTAGTTGAAAATTTGAAATTTGAATATACTTAGACAAAAACGTTGCTCAAAACCCAAATATAAATGAAATATATATCGCATTCTTTAATTAATAAAAAACTCCCCTTAATAGAATTTATCCGGTTTTTTTTAATCCAAGAGGAATCCACAACGTAAATTAAGTTTTAAAAAAGTTTTTATATTTGCTTTGTATTTAATATTCTTCTTTAATATTTAAAGAATTTGTTCTAGCAAACACATTTGTGTTTTGAATATAAGAAATTTTTTTCAATTAAAGGAATTTTCCCCTTAACTGAAACTTGAAAAGCTTGAACTAGATTTATGTTTAAATTTAAAACTTAAACTTTGCTAAATGTATGTCAGAAATATGTTAAATAGATTTCTCCAACAAAGTTCAAAAGTTGGGCGCTTAAAGGTTTTTTAAGTAGCGAAGGAAAAAAATGCTTAAAATAAGAATTTTGTTAGCCAAGTTAACTTTTAGCCCGTAATTAGTTTTTGATTTGATTTCGGTTACAAATTTCTACAAGTGTACTTAAACCCAACCATTTAAATAGCTGAAAAATGCAATCTTTTTGCGTATTTAAGAATTTCGATCACAAGCAAATAGTTTTATCAAGCAAAAATGTCGCCAGAAAATAACTAAATAGATTTGGCCAACAGGGAGATTCGTCGTCGATGCGATGCATGACTGTAAAGTACAGGGCGACCGTACGTCCGAGTGTCTTAGTCGGAGTCATGGGGAGCTCGTCGTGTCGCTTACCTAACATCTTTTTGGGACTGGAGGGCGCTGTGCCGCCCTCAAAGCCGGAATCGTTGCTGCACGTGCTCATCCGTATGATCGACGGCGAACCGGCGACGGAGGCGCTGCCCGAGGCTGTTGCCGAGACGCTGGCCGAGCTGTTGCCGGTGGCTGGCGCCAATGTGTTGCTGGTGACGGCGGCAATCGTACGTTTGGGTGCTGTTGTTGTCGCATCGAACTCCTCGGAGCTGGTGCTGTTGTTGCTGTTGCTGCTGTTGGTGCTGCTGGCATCGCTCTCGTCATCCTCGTCGCTGTTGTTGTCCTCGTCCAGCGAACCGCCGGCGGTCGCTACGCTGCCCTCCTCGCTGCTCTCGTCGTCCGTATTCTCATCCGAGTAAACGATCTTCTCGCGCTTCCACAGCGGACGCGGCGTGGCCACCAGCGGATAACGTGGCGCCTCCTCTTTCACATAGCATTTGCTGGTCGTGTCGATTTTGATTTTCTTTTGCGGATCGAAACGTGCTGGCTCCGCTCCTTTGGCCTTCTGCTTCTTCTTCTCCTTGCGCTGTTTCTTCTTCATGCTGGCACTTAGATTCGCACAACCGTCCGCACTGGAGCTATCGCCTAAACTGTTGCTGTCGTCGTCGTCGTCGCTATTTTCCGCGGACGAGGGAATATAGTCCTCTAGTTCGGCGTCCACGTCTCGCAGACACTGTGCCAAATTCGATACTGTTGCAAACTTTGATAAATTATTGCCGACGCCTTCGCCGCAGCTGTTGCCGTTGCGCTCATTGTCGACAGCAGCAGCAGTCGCAGCAGCAGTCGCAGCAGCAGCATCAGCATCGGTCGCAACAGCAGCAGCAGCTCGTAGCTGTGTCGTCTGCTTGTCGCCAATTGTTGTTGCTGTTGTAGGCGTTATTGCTGTGGTTGCAATTGCTGCTGCTGCTACTGTGGCTACTGCAGTTGCCGCCGTTGGCGATGACGCATTTGTGGCCGCTGCAATGGCCGCCTTAGTGGGGGCCAGCGTTATAAATTGATCGGCATTGATTGGGGTCACATTGCTGTCGGGCAATGGTGTTGCTATTGCTGTTGTGATTGCTGCTGCTGCTGCTGCTGCTGTGGGAGTCGGTGCGACTTTCTTTTTGGCTGCTGTTGCTGGCGTCGCAGTTTTGCCAGCGCTTTTTGGCTTTGGCGTTTTCGGTGATTGCACCTTTGACTTTGGCTCAACGGTTTCCGTCAATTTCGATTTGGTTTCCGTTTGTTGTTTTAACGTTGCTGCCGTTGTTATTGTTGTTGTCGTTGTCGTCGTCGTTTCTATTGTTGTTGCTGCTGCTGCTGCGTTGTCTGGTGGTTGCTGCTGCTGTCGCTCATTATTATGCGTTGTTTTATTTATTTTCGTTGCTGCCGCCGCTGTTGATGCTGTTGATGCTGCTGTTGCCGCTGCCGCTGTTGCTGTTGCCTGTTGTTGTTCAGGTGACTTGGCTGCTTGCCCGGCATTTATTTTTGGCGCTGCTGTCGCTGTTGCTGCCGTACTTTTAGCTATTGCTGTTATTGTTGTTGTTGTTGTTGGCGCCGTTTCGCTCAGTTTTGATTTGCCTGCTGCTGCTGCTGTTGTTGTTGCTGCTGGTGCACTTGTTGTTAATGCCGTTGTCATGACTACAGCGTTGCCAGATTGTTTGCCTGCCGCAGCAACTGTTGCTGCTGGCTTTGCAGTTATTGCCTTTGCAACAGTTCTTGCTGCTATTAACTTGGGTGTTGCTGGCGTGCTTGTAGGCGATGTAACTGCTGTTGCTGCTGCTGCTGCTGCTGTTGTTGCAATTGCTGCTGCTTTAGTTGTTGCTAATGTTATTTGTGCACTTGTTGTTGCTAATTTAGGCGAGCTTATTGCTGCTGTTGTTTCTGTTTTGGCTGCAATTGTTGCTGCTTTTGTTGTTGCCAAGGATATTTGTGCTGTTGTTGACTTTGCTGTAGTTGCTGCTGTTGTTAGCTTGGGTGTTGCCGTCGCGGATTTGGGTGAGATTATTGCTGCCGCGGCTGACACTTGTGCAGCTGTTGCTGTGGTTGTCTTTGCTGTTGTTGCAGCTGCTGCTGCTGCTGCTACTGTTGCTACTGCTGTTGCTGTTGTTGTTTCAATTTTGGCTGCTGCTGTCGTTGCTGCTGTGATTGCTGTCGCTGGCTTTAGCTCAATAACAATTTCCGATTTGAGCAAAGGAGTTGTTGGTGTTGCTGTTGCTGCTTCTTTGGGCGACAACTCTGCCGCTTCCAGGGTTGCCTCCAGCTGCCGTTCGCTGAGCGCCTTCTTGCGATTGCTCATGTAGAGCGTCTCCCGCGAGCCGAATTGCGACCAGAAATCCTCGCCGCTTTCCGACTTTTGCAGCGCCTTCCTTATGGGCTTGGGCGTGGCAACGCCCTCCGTCTTTGCGGGCACAGTGGTGGGCGTGGCCGTGGCCGTGGCCGGGACTGTGGGTGTGACTTTGGGCGTGGCTGTAGCCTGATTCTGCTGAATGGCTGCCTCATCGAAGGTAAAGATTTGAGCAACACTCACATGTTGCTGCTGCTCCTTTTGTGGTTGCTGCTTTTCCAGTTGTTGCTGCTCCTTTTGTGGCTTCTGTTGCTTCTCTTGTTGCTGTTCCTTCGGTAGCTGCTGCTCTTTTTGCTGTGGCCACTGTTGCTGTTGTTGCTGCTGTTCCTTTTGTGATTGCTGCTTTTCCAGTTGTTGCTGTTGCTCCTTCTTTGGCTCTTTCTCCAGTTGCTGTTGCTTTTCTTGTTGGTGTTCCTTCTCTTGTTGCTGTGGCAACTGTTGCTGTTGCTCCTCCTTAAGCTCCTCCTTTATTTTACTCACTTTCTTGAGCGGCGACGTCTTCGCCTTGGGCGCCGCCTTCATAAAGCCCTCGGGCAGCGTCTGCTGCGCCTGTTGCTGCTCCACTTTTTTCTTGGGCAGCTTGAAGATCTTGTGTATCTGATGATGCTCCTCCACCGTTTCCACGTTCACCGTAAATCTGGGCGCCGTCGTTGTCGCCTCCTCCAGCTCGAGCACGCTGGGCATATGCTGAGTGGCCACCGCGTTCTCCACATCGACGATGGCGGTGATTTTGTGACGCAACTTTTTGCTCTTCTTCTTGGGCTGGCGAACGACGCCGCCAGTTGTCGTTTGCGCCTCGTCCGCCGTGGTGCTGTCGTGGCTGCTGCGCCGCTCCAGATGGATCAGCTGAAAGCTGCCCGAGTTCGATTTCTGCAGCTTGTTGAGCAGCTCCTGCTCCTGCTCCTGTATGATGGAGGCGCGACGTCGCAGCTCGCCGGCATTCAGATCGTCATCGATCTTGTCCGACGAGATATCCTCGCAGATATCATGAAAGGTGGGACACTGAACCAGGCTCAGTCGCCGTATGCTCTCCGTTAGCTGTGCTGTCTGCTCCTCCTTCTCTTTCTCTTTCTCTTTCTGCTTTTCCTTTTCTTTCTCCAGTTGTTGCTGTTGCTCTTGTTGCTCCACCTCGGACTCCTCTTCGCTGCTGGCGACGGGCGTTTGCTGCTGCTGCTGTTGCTGCGCCTGCGTTGGTTGCTGCAGCTGCAGCTGCAACTGTTGCTGCTGTCGCGGCGCTGGTTGCTCCTGCTTCTCGTCACGTATGTAGAAACGCTCGCGCAGCAGCTGACCGGGTGACTTCTTGTTGCTGGTCGTGGGAAAGGCGGCCAGTTCCTCGGCCAGCTTCTGGCGCCAGCTCAAACTGGGCTCCGTTGCCGGCGGCAAATCACGAAATTGATGATCCTGTTGCAGTTGTTGTTGCTGCTGCTGTTGCTGTGACAGTTGCTTTGACAGTTGCTGCTGTTCGTTGGCTGCTGTTGTTGCTGGTTCGGCGCGTTCCTTGCTGCGTCTGCGTATGGTGGAAAGACGCACCACGGCGCGATTACGACGTATTGTGGAGCGTCTCTGTTGTTGCTGCTGTTCCTTTGGCTGCTGTTGTTGTTCCTCTTTCGATTGTTGCTGCTGCTGCTGCTGCTGTTGTTGTTGTTGTTGCTGTTGCTGCTGCTGCTCCTGTTCTTTGGCCAGTTCCGACTCACGTTTACGTTCCGCCGACTCCGCCGTGCGTCTATATCGCGCCGAGCTCACGTCAATGTCCGCCGTATTGATGGCAATGGGACGTGGAGGAATATAACGACTGCTGCTGCTGCTGCTGCTGCTGCTGCTGGGGCTGGTGCTGCTGTAGGAGCTGTATTTGGGCGACTGGATGCGCGTGAGAGGCATCAGGCTGCTGTGCCCGCTATGGCGACCCGTCAGCGCCGAGCTTTCCGTAATTGTGGTCAGCTTGGGCTGATACCGCGACGACAATCCAAATATGTTGCTGCCGGCGCTGCTGCTGCTGCCGCAGCTGCTGCCGATGCCGATGCCGCTGCTGCTGTAGCTGGGCGAACGGGGCGAGGGCAGCAGCGGCACCATATAGCTGCCCGGATAGGCGCGATTATAGCTGGACGTATAGCTGCCGGGTCCGGAGCTGGTGCTGCTGCTGCTGCTGCTGCCGGAGCTGTAGTACGGCGAGTAGAGCTGACTGCTGCCGCCGCTGTAGTAATAGTTGCTCGAGTCCGAATAGAGCGGCATGTTGTCGCTTTTTCTTTCTCTATTTTTTACGCACTCACCAGAAATTATTCACAATTGTTTTTCTTTTTATTTGTATTTGTTTGTTTTTTAACCGCTTCTCGTTTTGTTCTATGTTTTTAAACTATATTCGACATGCGTCTATATTTATATGCCCAGGGCTGTTTGGCAATTGGAAAATTTCGTTAAATATTTTCAATATTTTAAATCACATTTTCTATGCTAATTGCAGTCACAATTTCGCAAAATAAATAAAATACTTTAAGTATTTCAACGGCTTTGAATTTGTTCACAGCTTAACGCTTGCATGAATCTAAGTATATATATATATATTGAGTGTATATATTATGTCCACGTTTCTGTTTAATTATACAATATATTTGTGGTTTTTTTTTAAATATTTCAAAATTTCTGTCATAATGTTGCCAACAACTGAACAGCAGCAACGACAACAGCAACATTAATTATCTTGAAATGGGCTTTAATTGCCAATGATTGAAGGCCTAATTGTAAATTGAATTTGAATTTGAATTAAAATTAAAACGAAATTGATTTCGTTTGATTTTGCTAAATGCTAAATTAACAAAGATTTAAGATCTTAGAGATTTAGAAAACTAAATATGAAAACATAAAAAACATTAATTCTAATTTGAATATTTGATTAGAAAATGTTTTTAAGCCACGTCAGTCTTGAAGAAAGAGCTATAAAAAGCAATAAAATAATGCTAATACTCGTGGAGTACCGACAAGAAAGAGCTTTAAGAACTTTAAGCTTTGATTTGAAGATAAAACTTAAAACCTTTCAGTAGTAAAGCGATTTACCGTTTAAGATATCATTTAAACAATATTTAATATAAGAATTAGGAAGATATTTTTAATGTTAAGATCAAGCTGTATAAGTATTAAAAAGTTTTAAGCTCTTCTTTTATTTAGAAAATAGAAGAAAAGCAAACTAATTGCTTTTAAATTTCAAATCAACTTAAAAGAGCTTTAAGCTAATAAATTAAGTATTAAACTTAACATTAACAGCTTAAAACTGAAATTAATATGAGTATTGCATTTTATTAAGACAATAAAAACTATATTATTTTAAATTATATAGATTTTTAAAACAGTTTTCAGCTCAGAGGTAAGTAAAGCTTTTCAAGCTTAAAAAAGTCTAGTCTAATCTTCTTTTTTAACAAACTTTAAGCCCTTAATCATTTAGTTGATGTTCATTAAAACACTTCAATTTGGCTGTCTCTGTTTGCCAAGCTTAACTTAAAGAAAAACTTTGGGACTTTTAACAATTGACTACGCAAATATACCGAAAATATCTTTAGTCGAGATAATTCGCAGCAGCTTATATATATTTTAATATATATATTAGCTCTGGCCACATGCGGCATATAGAAATAGACTATGTTTCACATATAGCAGCTATATAAATTTGTATGACGTAAGCTCACGAGTCGTCAACGTTGTCGTTGTTTTTGTTGTTGTTGTTGTTGTTTTTGTCGTTGTTGTTGTTTTTGTCGTATGTCTTTGCCTTTGACGTGGCTAACCTGTCTGGCGAATTTCCACGGGCACGCATAAAGAATTTTTTCTTTTTTTATATTATTTTATATAAAGGTTTTTTTTTTATATTCTTGGTTAACTTTTTTCACGACCGGCGCGTTAAGTATAATTATTTTCTTTTTTATTTTGAATATAAATAAAAGGTAAAGTAAAAAAACAAAAAAAAAGCCCAAGTACAGACACTTTTCAACGAGCCGAACGCATTAACGGAAACTACTGAAATGTGAAAAGACAGCGCAGAAATGTTTAAGGCTATTGGAGGCTGTTCCTGATCTCGAACATAAACACACACACACTCACACAACAAACACACACAGATCAGAGAGAGAGAGAGAGAGAGAGAAACCAAGATTCTGCCGAGACTCACTTCGATAATATTGATGTTGTTGGTGTAGATGTAGATGTTGCTGCTGTTGGTCTGGGCCAACTCAACACGCACACAGCAGCAACATCGGACAGCAGGCAGCAGTCATTGCCTGTTCTTCGAAAATGCCGCTCTCAGTCAAAAGTTCTATATATGCTTGCTGTCAGTTTCGAAATATGCCACACACACATACACAACACACACACAACACACACTTTAGTCACAACCAGCAAACACAATCATAAATTAAATGAGCGCGAGTAAAATTTTCTTTCGAATTTCGAAAAGTATCAAAATTTGAGTTTTTTTAAAAATTATTTGGCAAATGCTTCTTCTTCTTTTTTTTCGACAGCTTTCGTTGTTTTTGCACAGCGAAAGTAAAAGCTAAGCAGCAGAGAGAGCGAGAAAAAAAGCAAGAGAGAGAGAGAGAGAGAGTGCATTGAGAATTGTAAGAGCAACGATCTTTAGTTTTTGCACTTGCTGTCAAAATTTGTTAATCGTTTTCAAAGTTGTTTTCGTGTTAGCACAATTTATGAACCCACAAATTCAAGTGGATTTTCATTTTTATGAAAATCTAAGTTGATAAGCTATAAATACAATTGAAAAATGTTGTTAAATAACACAAAAAAATATTGTTGGAAAATTTACATGAGCTTGAATTATTGGGTGGTTAATTGATAAGATATTTACGTAGTTTTGGAGAAAATAATTTGATAAGTTTAACAGTAAATAAAAAAGACTGTGATAAACTCATTTTTAATTTGCTTATAAGACTTGAGTTGTTTACTTTTAATCCAAATACAAACAAAGAATAAAAACTTAAGAAAAGTCACTAAATATCATCATATTGTTATATTTTAGAATGATATAAGGTATGCATTCAAAAGTTATTATAAATGTATTTCGTTTATAAACAATTAAAAGTACATTAATTATAATCAAAGAAAATTGACAAATGTAAGATTTTGTTTGAATATAAAAACGGTAAACGAAAATTTCCGAAAATCATGTCACAAATTGACCTTAACTTGAGTTAGGTAGAAAATTTAATATAATTTACTTTAGGTATATATGAGAATAATATGCTAATTAGCATTTTACCTTTATATAAATATATATATATATATATATACATATATATATACGTATCATAAATCAAGTAAACATAAAATGGTTTTATATTAAAGCTTATTTAGCAGGGTTGTACAATGTACAAAGAGTTCAGATATACATATATACATATATATAAGTTACATATATAAACGATATCCTTCTTTAAAGGACAATCTGATTTTAATAGCTTTAAAAAAATAATTTTGTGGGCAACTCAGCAATTGGCAAAAAAAATAATCTAAATTATATATTGATACTAAGATATATACATATACATATATACATATATACATATATTTAAGTCTATACCTAGTATATACCTAATGCTTTATGCTCTATATAGTGTTATCCCCTTCTGGCCACAACTCATCTTCGTAATATTATTATAAAAAAGCTCACACCTGTTTGGCATATATTTGCTTTGTGTGTTTTCATCTTTTTATCTTTTTATATAGTACAAAAAAGATTCTTTAAATTGTTAACCGAAAATCTATGAAATTTATTTGTTTATTTTGCATAGCAAATATTTTGAAATATCAAATGTGTAAAACTAAAGCCAATTGAAAGCTGTGCAGATGCTCAACATTTTTAATAACGTAGCCAATTATGTTGTTGTCAAAAGAGCAAAGGTTTATACTATATATATACATATATGTATACATATATACATATACATATACATATATGTAAAGCTTATGGTAAATAATGCTCAATTTGGAAGCTGATTGATTCGTACACCTGCTGGCGGCAATGTTTTTCCGTCGCCACCTTTTATACCCCCAAGGGTACCAAACAACAACAACAACAAAAACGAGAAGATTCTTGAAAAAGCAACAACAAATGTTTAATTTTTGTTATTGTTCTTGTTGTTGCTACACGACGCTGACAGCGACGGCAACGGCGACGGCGACTGAGACGCTTGACGGTGACGCTTTTCGGTTCCGCAAAAATGCATTTATAGCCGGCACACACACACATACACACACCTTTCGTGTTTCTGTGTATGTGTGTGTGTGTGTCAAACAGATATAGAAATAGAACTGCAACGTTGCATTCACTGCCTGCCTCGGCGAGTACTTAATCTTAGCGATTTATAGCCAGGCCGAATTTCCATTATTTTTAACATTGCGCTTGTCGCATTTCGTACATAGACACACAAAAATATATATGTATTTATATATAGTATTTATTTATATATAGTATACTCTGGCAGCATTCCTGCTGCGCCCTGCAGCATCGAGTATCTTTAAGATACTGCACAACAAGTTATGAGCTTAATTTCATTCCTCCCACAAAAAAATTGCTAATCTATTTTAGTTGCCTCTCGCAACAAAGTCAACACATTTTTAGGAATTTCGTTCAAGTATTAGCTATTTTAGTATTTGTCTAAAATTTTGTTCTTATTTGCTGTACATAACAAAACATACGTAGTAAAGGGCAACTGTTTTAAGGGTATGTCATCTATAATACCCTCAAAAAAATCAATTCTCCTTTAACTTAATCAAATATATAAAAGTAATTAAAGGTTTTACTTTGCATATTTCATAAATTACAGGGTATCTCTTGGTCGAGACAAATGGTGTTTAATTATTTGTGTTGCTTGTTTGGCAAAGGCGCAATAAATTGATTTCTAATACCACATGTCCCGTCTGTCCACATTAACATCGGGCCATATGTAATGCGAATCGGGCTTTAATTGGATTTTAGGCATTATAATAATATATCTGCCATATTTAATCAGTGCTTTGGCTGTGGGGCCAAACATTAATTAGAATTCATTAAAACGCAATTAAACGGAAGCCAAATCAATTTAAGATCTGAGTTTAAAAATTAGTTTTGGATTATTTTCGTACTTTGTTTCAACCTTAATAAAATAAATTTGAAAGCAAATCTTAAATAAAAAAGTTTAAGATTCGAACCAAAAGCTTCTTCTCTTCGTTTGTTTAATTAACAAAACAGTTTTTAAACATGTAAGAACCTAACTTTTGGCTAGATTAAAAAGGATATATAGAGTAAAAAGGATATATACACTTTATGTTTTGTCTTTAATGAAACCAAAAATAAAGTCTTGCGCATGGCTTCAGGTTTGAACTAAGGTTTTTCTTTTAAGTTTTAGCCTATGATTGGTTTTAAAAACGGGCTATAATGGATTCATTAACGTAGTTCGCATTCTTGAGAATTTAATTAAAAGATAACTCATATTAAAAACCCTTTACAGGATAACTGCTAGTCAATCAGCCTCAACTTGTGTACGCTTGTTAAAGCTTATTTATTATTTTGCATTTATTTTTTTTTAACGACAAAATAAATATAAGTATATATCTGTTTGCCCGCTATATGGCCTATATAGCACCATGTAAACTGCACGTAAATGCCCGAGAACATATACATACATACATATTTATACATATATATTTGAACGGGCGACACAAAAATACAAAATGTCATAAATATAAATTTAAAATGACTTTTTTTTCGTTATTATTACCTGCACTTTTATTATTCTTCAGCATTTTGCGCAATTTTAATTGCTGGGTAAACAAACAAACAAAGAATTGCACACAGGCTACATACAAAAAGAGAGAGGGAGAAAGGGAGAAAGTGCAAGTAATAGGCTCCCTCTTGATCAAGTGTCGTACCTCCAAAAAAAGGCAAATGAGTCGAATAAACACCTTTAATGAGCATTTTTATTTTTGTATGCCCACAAACTGATTTATATATACAAGTATGTTTATATATACTCTTATGCATGTCATATCGGCTGGCGTTACGTGTGTGCCGTTAAAACATGTCATTTGCATTCAGAGCGATTAAAATAAATGCGCTCGAAATTGTAACAACAGGAAGACATTTAAACCGAATTGAAAAAAATTCACAAGGCTGTCGCAGAGGCCCAACAACAAATGACGGCATTTAAAATACGTACGAAATTTATCAATACGAATGGGCCAATTATACATACATATGTATATGTATATATATATATATATATATATATATATACTATATTTAAATTGCTCTTCGCCATGTCAAATGATAAGACACTTTTTTTTGCAATTAATAGAATCGAGTCTTTTTCATGTGACGCGAGCTTAAAATAAATTGTGTAATAAATCAAAAACGATTTATATATATAAGCCATAAGGCATAACATTTTAGTTAAGTGGCAATTATGTTGTTCGTCAACTAACGGTTTTTAATAATAATAATAATTTTGATCTAAAAGGTATTTCAATTAAATTTTTAGTCTAATTAATTTCTTCAGAAAAATTAGAAATTGCTTAAATTCCATATTTAAGTTAATATAAACGAGCTTCTTGGAAAAAGAACAAATAAGAATATTTAACAAACTATTTGCAAGATTCGTAGTTTAAATAAACACAAGAACGTTCTTAAAGGAAGTTAAAAAATACTCAGATTAAGTAATAATTTAAGGACGAGGACTTAAGAATTATTAAAAAGTAAAAAGTAAGTAATAATAATGTTTGTTAATATTGGTTAACGTCCCCCTATTAAACGTAACATGTGAATGAAACCCAGTTTTCCATATTGACCGTTACATTTTCCGTTACAATATTTCCCAACCAAAAGCTTGGCAAGCTTTGGGTTCTAGTTGCGACTATTCGAAAAGTTGCCCTGCAGCTTTTTATGCCTAGCGCCATCTGGCAAAAGCTTCAATAAATCGCAGCACAATTAAAGCTCAATGGAGATGGAGGAGGAAAGGGATGAATGTTTTTTTTTTTTGTAATCGGACTTACCCTCGCACTTGAGGCCCTGAATGAAGAAGCCGCCCATCAGGGATCCGCAGTGATCACAAAACGTGGGCGACATAAAAGTGTGCGGCTTGAACCGATGCGGCATATCGATCTTGAAGCGTTCGCGCAGCAGCTGCAACGAGATAGAGACTATGAGTAGGGGTATTCCTTAGGTGTAGGGCCAGACGTAGACCTACAATTGTGCTGGCTGAATTGAAGACGGACCCGGAACATTTGCCGAGCAGCTTGTCGTGGCATTTCTTGTGCACGACCGTCTGGCAAACTGTAAAGTTAGCGAAAGGTTTGATTAGTTTGCGCTTGGGCAGAGTTGCCAGCTTACTCACCGATGCACTGGTAACCCTGCTTGCCGAAACCCCACAGAAACAGATTGCAGAAGGCACAGAATGTGGGCTGCCGAAAGAACTTCGCGACAAAGCCGTGTCCATTAACGTCGTGGGTTCTGCAAATAAACGGAAGATTATTATTTTTTTATTGACTAAGTTGGCAACTCTAGACTCACTTTTGATGTTTAATGGCGCCACGTCGATTTGTGATGCTGCGCGGTCGCGTCCGCCGATCCACATAACCACCGCTGACACCACTTACACCACTATCCCTTTCTCTGTCTCTGTCTCTGTCTCTGTCCCTATCCCTATCCCTGTCTCTGTCTCTGTCCCTTTCTCTGTCTCTGTCCCTGTAGCCCTCCTCCTTGGAGTGCTGGCGCGGTAGCTCAAAGGAATGCTGCTTGCCATAGTGATAGTGATTATTGTAGTGATCATCGCAGTCACGTTCACGTTCCCGGTCACGATCACGTCGCGTGCCGCCTCCACTGGACCCACTGATCCCGCTGCCGGCCCCACTGCTGCTCGAGGAGCTCTGTTTGTAACGAAGCTGCGACGAAAGAAATGTAAACTTATTATTAACTATAGATAAATTTGGAATAAAATATATACAATATTTACTATAATATGTTCTTAGAATTTCGTCTGTCAGTTATAAAGCTAGCAAGCTAACCTATTCGTCAACAGCATAGATTGCTAGAATATTGGCTATAATAAAAGTAATGATCTATCTATTTGTCTAAGCTGGGATTCAAACCCAACAAAAAAAAAAATAGATTGCGATCTTATTTTAATTTCTAAAGCTCGTATAAATTCAATATTAATTTCTATAAAAATATTCAAAATATTGTGATTTCTCTTTTATAAATGTGCCTCAAATATTTTAAAATTTACTTTACAGCCAACACTTTTTTTTTTGCATAGGTATGATTTGATTTAAAGCGTACACAAATCAATAAGTTGCTTGTTAAAATAACAATCAACATTTTTTCACTTTTCACGTTTGAAATAAAATTTCGCAAATGGCTAAAGCCAATTAAATTTACAGTTTATAAATATTGTTTTTGTTAAAGTATTTTATAAATATACAACACTTTTATGCCATAATAAGTACTATGGCCTTGAAAAAATAATACCCTGTAGCCATTAAATATAATAGAGAGTATAACAAATGGCTATATAAGTATACCCTGTACACAAGACTTTATGCCCATTTGAATTGAATTCAGACGCCGCAGCTAAATATAAAAAATATGCCTACACTACTTAAGCTTATGTAGGGTATTGCTAAGGTTTAGTTCCCAAGTTTTTGGCTACTTCTTTTAACATTTGTTGAAATGTGTTTGATCTTTGAGCTATAAAAGCTACATATATAAAATTAAGGAATGGATAAATAATATTCTTCTTTAAAGCTATTCTGATATATTAATAGAGTATATTTTTGGAAAAAGATTAAATAACTAATTGCTTATCTATTTATATAGATCTCTACTTTATAACATGCAAAGGCAGCCGCTAAACTATAGGATATTATATATACTGAAAAGCATGATATTCTGTTTTGAGTAAAATATTAGTTGAACTCTTCATGTCAAGCTTAAGTATAAATAGAAAAGAGTTTAACTTTTTCTTCACTTATCGCGTTACAATTCGCAACCAGTTTAGGCAGCATATAAAAAAAAGCCTATGAAAAAGCCATTTCCCTTAAGCTTAGCTGGTGATAAATATTGATAAATTGAGTTGGTTTCCTTAACTTCCGTTCGCTGGCACTCACATCGTGACCCTGCAGACGGGAAGAGCTGCTGCTGCCGCCACCGCCGTTGCCTCCTCCTCCGCCTCCGCCACCGCCGCCGCCGGAGCTGCGCGGACGTTGGCTGCTGCTGCTGGAGCTGGTCGCCTTCTGTTTGCGGACTTGGGCCCGGGTGAACATCATCTTGGCGGCGTCCGCTGGCGCGTCAACAACGCAACGAGTGCTCCGCACGATCCGCGCGCCGTTATTGCGTCTGCCGTGCGCCGCGCCAACGGTAACTGGAACACAACAGATTGCCGCCTCTGGCTGCTGCCGATCACGAATTTGTTTGCACTACGCTCCGCCTCTGTCCGGCTGTTTGTCCGGCTGTTTGTCCGTCCGGCTGTTGCTGTTGCTTCTGTTTTGTGTTATGTGTTTAACGATACGCGGCGTATTTCTTATAAGTATTTATATTAAATAAGCTTTTCAGTTTCGCTGCTGCGTTGCCATTTTTTTGGTTCGGTTGCAAGCGACTTTAAAGCCCTGTTGATGGACATCTGAAAATGAAAACAAGACAAGTAAATAAAGCGGTCAACGAGGAAACTTAAATACTCTTACAAAATGCGTGATCATAATTCAAATCAAATCGAGAGCAAAAAATAAAAAATATCTATATTTAATATATTTACATACATTTGTATTTTAAATAATATAACTTATTTTGATTATTATCTTTATAAGTTTAATCAAAATCGATTTTGAGGAAAATTTGGCAAATTAAAAAACCTACAAATTTTTAACATATCTATAAACATAAATGATTATGATTATATATTTAAAAATATTAACTTCATTTTCATTTTCGAAATAAAACAGTATTTGACAGTTAATCATTTCTTTATAGTAATTAAAATGTCTATTTTTTATTTTTAAAGAAATGAATAAATCCCTATAAGAATGGTTTACCAAATTTAAGATTTATTATAATTATAAATATATTCGAATTTTTTATATATAATAACCTTAAATCTGCTTATAAGATTCGGCATAATTATTAAATTTAATTAAAAACATATCTCTTATTACACAGTATTCATTGAACCATATATACCTTGCGGAAAGGAATATTGAGAGCGTGTTTAAGATTTGATCATGATTCATTTAATTTGTTTCAACCAATACAAATTAATGTCAAGACGTTTATGCCATGAAGCACACAATATTGCTGTTATCATCAATAGAACACAAATTTTACAATTAAGCAAGGATGCTCGTCATATGGACATTTAATTTATAAATTATAATTTATAATCCCAATTGCCAGTTAAAAAGAGAAGTTAAATCAAAAAAAAATTTATATTAATTCACGTATAAACGTATTATAAGGTTATTTTGTTAAATAAACTACGAAATTGGCTGAATTCATTGGATTTCCTGTCAGTACATTAAAACATCACGTAGCAGATCGTGACTGGTCCAAACACACGATCAGCGCAGGAAATGGCCAATATATAGATATATGTATAAATATGTGTCTATATATTGATGTGTGTGTGTGTGTGTGTGTGTATGTGAGTGTGGCCTCTAGACAAATACACATGCTTAATAGTAAGGGCACTTTGTCACGTATTAAGAAACAATGCCACAAACAAAAATTGTGTAAAATAAAGATAAAGATATATGTAAATATAGTTGTGCAAATGCTCATGTACTATATTTAATGTTTATGGTTACTTTACTATTTTGCATAAATTTTTTGGGGGTTTGTTTCATTCAGGCTTTAAGCACCGACCATCAATAAACAATTGACTCATGGTATTTGTGATGTGTTTTTTTTTTTGAGTACATGTATCAAATGCTGGGGCAATGTTTATGTTCGCGTTTCTGATTAAAGACTGTAGGCTGTACAATTTTCTGGCAAAGTTCATTTGAGAAATTGCACAAAAACAATAACAAAAACAAACCAATTTGAGATGCGTTATTTGACGGCATTTTGTTTTGCTTGAATGCTCTCAATTATATACACACACACATATACACAATACGCTGAAGGGCACACCCACACACACACACACTCCCACAGATGATTGCTGCTGTATTTGTGTAGGGAATCCACCCAGTTCGCATTTTGGGCTCGTGAGTCGTCTCCATCGTTCACCGTCCATCGTCGCATGGGCGTTTAAAAATATGATTCTTTTTTTGTTTTTTTTCTTCTTTTTTTTGTTGGACGTGCCACCAAAAATAAGTTTTCGATTCATTTTGAAAATCGTTGCTGTTGTTGTTGTGGGGGCTCTGTTAATGTTATTATAAATAGAATTAAGTGGCGATTTGCGGGAGATTGCGTGCCAATTGATTGCCGGATATGATTAAAAAAGCAAAAGTGCCAAAACAAGCTGTGAAATGCTTTTCACCTTTTTGTTTTTGTAATGGCCATTGCCATAGAGCGGCCAACTGCTCAGACTCTAAATAGGGCTTATCAAAAACAGGTGTAAAACGGGTTTTGTTGTCGGTATTTGTTATTATTGCATAGTTTGAGGCGCCAAAGTCCAGAAGTTAATCAGATAAGGGAAAACAAATTTTGTGGGATTCAATGTTTAATGCCATTGATAAATGCTTTCTTATTGTAATAATAATTATCACTGTTCTTTGTTTTAGTTGTATTCAGAGGAAGGCTGATGGCTAATTTTACAAACAAGTTTTGTTAAAAACTTTATACAGAGTTTACAAAAATATTTGTTCATATTTGCAGTTTAAGGCATCTAAATATATTTTTATCTACTTCTTATTTAGGTGCTTTTTAAAACTCTTTGGCAACTAAATTACATTCCAAGCCAATTCTATATGAACTTTCTAAGTTTTGCTCTATTTTCTTAAGATGCTTAAAATTTTTAAAAGATTTTCCATTTTAAAAACTGTTGCAGACATTTTCTTAAGCATCGTTCGGGTATTTTCGATACCTGTAGAAAATTATAATAAAAAACTTGTTCAACTTTGACATTGAGCTCTTTTCTCAAGGATAAAGAAAGAGTTTAAAGCAAGCGAAGTTTGAGCTGGATTTTGAAATGTTAAATAGAATTTATAGGAATTTTAAATTGAATTTAAGCGTTGTTTTAATATTAATAATTGCGTTTTAATAGTGCTTTAAGAATAAAATGTTTGAAGTAAAATCAAAAAGAAAAAATCTTTCGAAATCTCTGATATTTATTAAATCAACTTTTTAGATAAAAACATATATAACAGATTTTTGCTTTGACTTTATTTAGGTTCAAACTTTTTGTTTTCTACGTTTCTCTGTAAACAAGTCAGAGTGAAAAAAGTTTAAAGCTTTGCACCTGATTTGATCTTTGATTTAATAAGCGTTATATGTTTTGGCTGGTATTCGAATAGTAAAGAATTCAAATATTTTGTTAAGAATGAAGATGCACAGAGCGCATTTTTGGAAGTTGTTTCGTTGCAATTTAGCAACTTGTCAGCTGTTTTAGCTGAGAGTGCGTGGGAATTTGGATGTGGTCAGAAGGTAGTCGGCAATTGCCAACTGGCTAGTGGGAAACTAGCCAACGTTCGGCTCGTCCAGACCTCGACCAGACGTGTATCTCAGCAGCAGCACTCTGGAGCATGTGTCAACTTCAGATGCGAATCGATTCCGGTTGTGGTCAACAATTCTCGATGCGATTGCGGATACGATGGAATGGTATGGAATGGGTTGAGATGGGTTGCTATTGAATTGGATGGGATTGCTTTTTGGGCTGGCGTGGTGGCAACTTCGATGGCAAAAACGTTGAGCTACTATAAACACATTCCACATTGGTACAAGGCACACACACACACACACACACACTGACACACTCACACACACACACTCGTAGGCTGGCACACACGATAATAAATATTTCGTAGTGAAATGCTTTTGTTTTAATGCCCCGCAAAACACAGCGCAAATTGACTGGATGATTGTGCGGCCGTTGTGGCTGCTCTGGCAGTCATTTAAATATGTATCTATATAGCTATATAGCTATATAACTGTACGTGAGTACATGTAAATATCCATGAGTGTGTGTGTATTTGCTTGTGACGTCATAGCAGTCACGATATCTAGTTGCTGCTGGTTGCCTTTAGTTAGGCTTCACTTTATGCCAGCAAAAAAAAAAAGAAAACAACAAAACTCTCACTTTTTTCACGTTTTATTATTTAATTTGTTGTACTTTTTGTGCTTACTTTTTGCTTGGCCTGTTGAAAAACGTACAAACACACACTCAACACGGATAGAGAAGACGAAGGTAAAAAAAAAACGGAAGAAATCGCGCTTTTTACTGTGCAACCAAAATGTGTGCAACACGCATACGCCGCGTTGTACGGCGTTAGTTGATTTTATGATATACACTTAATGTAGTATGTGGCAATTGTCGTTTTGTTTTGTTGTCAGCCTAGTTGAGTTTTGGCATATTTTCCATTTTCCATTTAGTTAGTTCAACGCCAAACAAACAAGAGACGAGCGCACGAACAAAACGAAACGAACGAACGAACGAACAAATAAAGAATACAAATAGAAAAGAATCCGAAAGAAAAAGCGAGCAAATTTTATGATGATGAGAAAAATGTATCGGCAAATGCAAGGCAAAAGAAAATCTTCCGCTCTGTTTGGCTGCTGCGTTGATCTCCCTGCACACACAAACACACACAGCGGAAAAAAAGCACAAAACAAAAATTCCGCGCACTGAATCCGTATCTGAAAGTGATATATATATAAATATATATATAGGCATCTACATACATATATGTGTATATATGCCTCAAGCAGCAGCAGCATCTTTAGCTGTGTGTATCTGCAAGTGCCCACTCTCTTCTCCTCTCTCTCTGACTCTCTCTCTTTCTCTCACTCTCTTTTGCGCTTGTGGATCGCATAATGAACACTTTTGTCGCTTATTTAATTTGTACTCTTTGCGCTAATCTTTCGACTATATTGAAATCGAACTGAGCAAGGCATTGAAAAAGCATTATCGTCCATCACTCGATCAGACAGACAAAGAGCGAGAGATTGAGAGAGCTGAGGAACAGGAGAGGATAAAAGCACACTTCAACATTTGATTTTTAAAGTCCTTAACTTTCATTATGTGTTATAATATAATATAGGTATATTTCTAAAAAAAAAAGCTGTTATAAATTTAATTGTTTTTTAATATTTCAAGTTCATATTCTTGCCTATTCTTAAGTCAACTATAAATAATATGTAACTTTCAGAACTTCTTCAAAATAAGTTTAAGTGCATTAAAATGTTTTAAAAAGTTTTTTAAGCTATTTTTTTATTAACTTACACACAAGTTAGACGTCAAATTTAACTAGCTCTTTTGAAATAAAAGTTAATATATATTTCAATATATATTATTTTACTATTAAACGAACATTTAATACAAATTTCAGGGCTTCTGTTTTATAAACTTGTTTAAATTATTTTTCGTTAAAAATTTGAAATTAGTTGAAAAAACTTTAAGTTTTGTTTAACCAACAAAAAAAAATACAATAAATATAAATATAGGCTGAAAACAATTTAAGATAGAAAATATCTAAGTTTAACAGCATAGCTTATATCGCATAGAATTATTTATATTATATATTTTTCTGAGATCTAAATCTGTAAATATTATAGTCGATTCTGCACAAAATTTTGTTCAGCCACGTAGAGTATCTGTAAGTCGCCTATAGCTCACAACTAGGCTTTATCGTTATTATAGGCACGCGCTTTTGCATTTCTCCAAATATTTCCCTGTGTATTTATAAATATTCAACGAATGAACGAGCGAGATACAAAATCGAAGAGAGGCGATCCAAAAAGAGCGCAAAAGAGCGAAGATCACATTTAAAAGAAAGGTTAAGAAATTGAGAGAATAAAAAAAAAAAAAAAAAAAAAAAAAAAAAATAACGAAATTAAAAAACAAAAAAAAAAAGCGCGGGTTTTTTTTTTTTTTGTGGGAATGCCCTGTGTCACAGCCCATTGGAACAGGTGCTGCCCTCCATGTTCTAGTAGCGTATTAAGGCTATCGATCTATTGAAAGCATCGCGGATTGCTGTTCTATAATTCTCTGGCTGTAATCTATTGACAGTTTGTCCGTAATGTAACTGTTAATATAAAGTGATTGAAAACAATTGAAGAAAAATGCAACCGATAAAAGCTTAGTTAAAACAACAATAAGAAAACAAGATTGGGTCCGGGCGGAGGAAGGATGAGGGGAAAGCGGGACATCTTTATTGTCAATTATGTTGTTGTCATTTGGTAAATATTTTCACAGATGGCCGAGCGAAGTCTGCGCAAGGAACTGAAAGAGTTTTACAGACTGCAATTGAGCAACTGTTGCTGACCAGATGCCCTGTTCGATGGGAGCAATCCGCTTATGGCGGCACGTGTCAATTTCAAAAGGAAAAATCTATCACTGTTATATCGATGCCGATGGCTACATCGGCTGGAACCTGTTGGACACACGCTGCAGACGATCCGTGCGATGAGACGATGGCCGCCGTTTACCTCAACCGTCGGCTGGAGTACAAGAACAACGGTATCGACGGGACGCTCCGTTATGGCATTGGGCTCCGTTCCAGCTCCAGTGGCAGTCGGTGACAATCGATGAGTTAGTTGACGACGATGACAGCGATGATGAACATGAAGCTGACGAGGAAGCTGATTTTGACGTTTTTAATGAAGCAATTGTGACTGAAGAGACGAAGGAGTATGAAGTGGAGGAGAATTCAGTTGAACAATTGCAGACAGCTAACGAGGTACAGGCGGACATGGAGCCGGAGTCTGTGTCGACTGAGGATATATAGAGACGACATAGAAATAATAGTTTAACCTACTCGATCACAATATGCGTTTAAAAATAAGACAAATCAAACTTTAGATTCTTGCATAGCTATTTTTTTTGGAATAATTAAATAAGTATTGGGTAAAAGCATTGTCAAAATCTGGATTTATTAAACATTTGTTGTATAAATAAATTTAATACTGGACATAAAAATTCTTAATCATATATCCAAAAGTTTTAAGCACAAAAGTTGTATGCAGATATTAAACTAAGCAAGAAGAAAATGTTGCCGATATAGAAAATAAGCTCATTATATTTATTTATGTTAAATTTAGTTTTAGATTAGATAAAAATATATTCTATAGGATTAAAAACAACTTTAATCTTTATTTGCATATATTTTATATTATATTTATATTGTGATAAATGGCCACAACTGAAAATATATGAAAATTAAGTATTTCTTTCATGCAAAATATGTAAACGCATTTTCTTTTCCTTTGTAAGCACATTTTGTGGGCCAAAGAGAAGGAAATAAGAAAATGTCGATATCAGGATTGGAACATTCCACAAGGCAAATTGGGCGCACTGATTCATTGGCTCATTTCTGGACAGCAATCGAAAGCGATTTGTGTGGCATAAATCAGTGAAGTTCAACAATAATGACAGAAAGAAACTGTTGGCCAATAGTCGAAACCTAAATACCCTCACAAATAAATAGTTCTATGAGAGCTGCTTAGAAACTAAATATTTATTACTAAAGTAGACATGGAAATATAAATCTTCCTTGTGAATTGTTATTATATATATTAAAGTAAATATTATTAAACTAATGTTAGTGTAAAAACTAAAGAATTCTTTCAGTTAGAGCATCAACAAACGCCCACAAACCCAAAACTTATATTATAGATATTCATCTCAAAACTTAATCAAGTAAACAACTTTTCACGATTCTTTTTCGCAGCCCGAAAGGGTCAAAAGACGACTTTGATTTTTGTGTTTTGTTTTTTTGTTGTTGCCAATTTGCATGGTGGCAACCGGTCAGCAACGCGGCCAGTTAAAGGGTTTTTTTTCGCTACTCGTCGTTTTCAATCTTTAAGATACATTTGTATCTGCACACACGCAGACAGACACGCATAACGGAGAGTTGCGTGCGGTGTGCTTATAAGTAAGTTTTCTGTATATGTAACTGACCATTGCATGTGTCCAGCTGCTGTCAGGGATCAACACGTGTCGGATTATTGAAGCACGACACGATGAACTATTTCTAATGTTGCCTTTTGGCTAAGACATGTTTGGGATTCGAACCTGGTTCGAGTTATTCTTTTAATATTAGGTGAAACACGTTCGTGTCACGACACGACACGCGCCCATTCCTAGCTTGTGCCCCCATGTGGGAGCCGATTAGAGCGCGGCCAGCTGTTGGCTTCGAGTGTTGCATGCAACTCGCAAGGGCTTTTGGATTCGTGAAGCTTTTGTACCGCACTTAACTAATAAATGCACTTGCCACACACACACACACACACACACACACACGTTTTCCCGATGATGCACTGCACTTCAGTTCACTTTGTGTCCTCTTGGGTTCTCTATCTGTCAATGCCCACGAGGCATTGTATTGTTCACAAAGCATATAATCAGTTAGCCAAGTAAAGCTTAAAATTGTCGTCGCTTTGGGGTCGGATATTATTTGTTGACTTCGTGTGTTTTATTTTAACAATATTAAAATAAAGAACTTTAATAGACTGACACAAGCAAAGAGATTAGTTTGGCTTTTATACAGACTTAATCTAAGATTGTTCTAATATGAACTTTAAGCTAACTATGGAAATTAAAACAAAGATTCAACTTAATAAATGTAATGCATTGTATTATACAATACTTGAACATTTTGCTGTACATAAAATAGACAATAAAATATAAAGTTTTTGTGTTACAATATAGTGTGTTATTAAGGATGAAGAGCGATAAATTTAATTTTAATTTAATGACATAAATAAATTATTCGTTAAAAGTTTAGAAAATATATAGTTGATTGACAAACAAAACATTCATAACGCTAGTTTTGTTTATTTGGTTTTTAAACAAATATGAAAACATTTCCTAGAGTATCATTGTCTCATGCAATATATACCCATTATCAGGTGTCAACTTGAATGTTTACAAAGAAAACGACAAATTCCATTTGGCCAATGTATTCACATACATGGTATATGCCAGCAATCGGCTGGGCTTATGATGTTAAGGGTCAAGAGCTTACAATCCTGTGTGTGTGTGTGTGTGTGTGGCTGGAGGATGTGGAATGATATGGGGGCCAAAACAGAAAGACTGGCCAAGACAAGGTAATGGCAGAAGCAAAGGCAAGACAGGAACTGAAAGGGCTATTCACGTCGCACAATCAATTGCCATTAGTTTTCATTATAGTCAAATTACCATAAAATCACATAGACCGTTAGTTGAGTTCGTGCCTTGCTGGAGTCTGGTCGCGTTGCCATTTGTCGCCGCTGGGGTTGCCACCTGACACACACTCCTACACACTTCTACACACACATACAAACACATACAAACACATACACACCTATACAGCTACACTTTTTCGATATTCATAGAATAATTACACTTTATCAAGGGAGCGCAGTTCATGAATTAACACCAAATAAGGGGCAGGTGAATCGAGTGGGCCAAAATGGCGTCGTTTCCTGTTTCCTGTTTCGATAGTTTCGTTCGGTGCTGATGCTGCTTCCACTTGTGTTGTCCCTGCTGCGGCTTGGAAATTAGTCAAGTTTGTTACGTTTATGTGCAAGAATTACCGTAATTAGAATATATTGAGCAATAAAAGTGATTTTTATTATTGGAACGGCCAACGTGAGCTCCGACCGATGCCAATCAGCATGATAATGATCAGCTGGACAATGACGATGATGATGGTGACACAAAGGCTAAAGGATACTAGCTGCCGGACACGGCTCGCAGGTGCAGCAATTGGAATAACTGTAATAGGGTCAGGCCATTGTCATGACATTTCTGGCCTTTGTGCCTTTTGTGGTTCATTTGATGCGGCTTCCAACTGCATTAAATGGCTGCGGTGCCCACTTTTTCTTCTTTCCATCCATTGTCTTTTATTGTGGCAGCCACAAAGGCATGCGGCAAGAAATTGAGGGACTGCCCCATCCCCTCCCCCTCCCCCGCCCAACTAAAGGAACCAATCTTAACTTAAAAAGTTAAGTTAAGGATTAAGGCGAAGTTGCTTAGCTTAACAATTGCACAAAGCATTGGCGATTGCTTCAACGGCAGGACTAAGAGATGATGCTTGAAGGGTTTCCTTTAAATCTTTTGGTTTTTTTTTTGTCATTTGTAATGAATTAATGCATAATAAAGTTAGACTGTCAATGCATTGTAAACATAAGTTTGCTTTTTATTCACTACAAATTTGCAAATAAATTGGCATTTTTAGTGTTTTTCTTTACCTTATATTAACAATATGCACAAGCAGATTATTATTTATAATACTTACTATACTAATTTAAATAGCAAATATTTGCTCATAATAATCTTATAGAAATAGAGCCTTTATTTTGTCAAAAACGGAATTTAGTAAAAAAATTTTTTTCTTTTTATTCTCCTTCATTCTAACTGTTAACACCCTATTCTTCATTTGTTTCCCAGCTTGTTTTAATGAAATTAAAGGTCTATATTTATATGTTTAAAACACATCATCAAACAAAATTTCAATAAAGTGAAAAGCTTCCAAAAATAAGTCAAATATGCACAACGATAGATAATTATCTATACCATTCACAAGCATCGATGCCGACAAAATTGCCTGATAATTAATAGTGAAAAAGTGCAATGCAATCTTTAATTTGAGCCAGGTTTTCAATTAGTGACCCAACTGGGATAACAGTTAATGTTGTCAATCTGTGTGCGTGTGTGGCAAAATTGGCAGTGCCACAAGCAGCACTCAGGCAGGCAGCTGCTGAGTGTACGCAAAATGTGTGGGGCACTTCATAAAAGACTGTGCCGAAAATTAACTTTGACACACACTCCAAATGCCAACTGTGTGTGTGTGTGTTTGGGTGCCATAAAAACGCAGCTCATTGGCTCCTAAACATGCCGTTTATGAGTTCACACACACACACACGGTCAGAGGATATAGATGGCTTAGGCAGATGAGTTGTAGTTAGCGATGAGCGCGTGTCGTGACGCGAACACGTGCGTGTTAGACAAACAATTCATATCAAGTCTTTGACAGAAACTTCCATAAACAATAATAAATTAAATAAAAAATAATGAAATGAAATAATGAAATGAATAAAAAAAAATATAGAACGTTGACTACGCTTTGGTACTACGATTATTAGACTTAGAATAATAAATTATTTAAACACATCTGAATATGTTAATATATGGATTGGGCTTACTGAAACTCGAAACATTCGCTCAGTTTAAATTTTTTAAGAAATTCGTTTAGTGCTCTGCATATCGACAGATATCAATTTAAAAATTAATTTAAAAAAAGAAAAAAACAAATCAGATATCACATAGAACGTTAACAAAAACAAATGGTTAAGAGCTAATAAAAGATAACCAAGCATGTGAAGCATAGAGTTCTATGTCCTGTTCGACACGCGCTCAGCTCTAACAGTGATAAAGGAACATGGCCTAAGTACTGTTACGTAGCTGTCATATCGCTGACCATAACGTTGCAGTGGAGTATGAAGGGCGGGAGTGTTGGCTGCCAAGAAGCGAATGTCAATAGCCAAAAGCAGCTGTCAAAACACAGACGCTGCCCGCTCGACACCCAAATGTGCCAGGGCTGTGTTAATGTAATTTGACAATGAACCGATGCGTCTAAAGTTCAGCTTCACCGGCTACTGCTACTACTGTTTACCGGACTAAGGACTGAGGCTGACTGCCCACTGACTGGCCAACATGACTCTGGAGTTCAGAGTTCTGTCGCTGCGCGCAACTTAATCGATTGGCATTGTGGCATTTTGGGCATTTTGGTCGGCGGTAAACAACTTTGATGGCCACGCAGAGACAGTACATGAACTTAATGAGTTGCCGCACACACTTGAATAACCCAGAGCTCTCTCTCCTCTCATCCTCCCATGCCCCTCCCTTTTTTCAGCGCCCCTTTTTGGGGTCTGAACATAAATCGCGGCTGGTCGTTTATGAAAACATTCGCTGGCGGTTGTTAAGTTCGAATACGCATTAAACTTGCCGCCATTTTGTTTTGCTTGCGTTGCTGCAATGCAAAAAGCTTATAAAAAAAAATAAAAGAAACGAAAGTATTTTAATAGAGCCGCGCTTTCATAATACCATCCTAACGGCCTTAATGCGTGTGCACTTAAATCTATAATATAAGAATGCATAAAATATTGCATAGTATGAATTATAGGACGGCGACTTTAGGCTGAACCTGATTTGCACGCCAAGTGGTGAGATTTTGGCCTTGAGCTTCTACTGAAAAGTTTTAACCGTTTATGTGATCAACTTTGAGTTGAATTTTTGCGGGTTTTTTCCGCCTGTTCACATATTAAAAGCTTTTGTACAGGTGACTAAAGAACAGTTGTAGCCCTTAGGCTCGAATTTGCAAAGCTTAAAGTTTTGTAAAACATTTAACATTTTAGTTACTGCTGGTAATAAAACTATATTTAATACCGACATTTGTTAATTTTTACATAGAGCTTTACCTCTGAAAACCCAAGTATACAAATACTTTTTGTACAGAAAAAGTTGTCGATGTATTTGCTCAATTAAAATAAATTTTAAATCAAGCTTATACTTAAAGATAAGAATAAAATGACAGAACAAATTTGTAATTAGAGCTTCAAAGTTATACAAATTGATAACGTAGCGAGAGGCACATTCATCATTTTGCGCCTATTCAGCGTTTTGTGGGCCAGCCTAAAAAGGCCACATAGGAAAATTGCATTAATTTAATGTTATGTTAGCGCAAAATTGCGTTTACAAATCCAATCTGGCGCTGCCAGCTCTAATAAAACCGAGTGCACAAATGGGCGTTTATGGTCCCTGGATGACCACATTAAATTACAGACTTCGAAGCTAAGTTTGTCAATGAAGCAGGGCAGACTGAAACACTGAAACAGTGAAATCCGAGCAGCTGCCATTTGGGGCAGCATCTTTTGTTGCAGCAAGCAGCAACCAGCTGCTGCAGCTTCAGCTGCTCTGCTTTTAGCCTAGTTGAAGGCATTAATTTTCACAGGCCAGTTTCGATTTGTGGTCTGGCGGCTTTTCAAAGCCAAAAGTGCACTAAGCGAAAATGTTTCATTTTTCAATTGAGTAGTTTTTTTTTTAACATAATCAAACTTTAATGTGGCCCTAATTTGTTGTCAGTTATAAAAATCAATATGACAACAAATGAAATAGATATTAAGTATACGACTAAATTCATTCTAATTAATGTTTTTCTTTTTTTTTTTCTAAGTGATTCTTCACAGGCATTGGGCTGGCATCAAAAACTTAACAAGCTGGTCAGGCAACCAAAAAGAAACCCTAGAAGCCACATGCTTCGCAATTTGACTCTATTGCACATCAGTTTTCGTTGCAAGGTGTTGGCCGAAGTACACACACACACATGCAACACACATATGCAGCACTCATGCCACAGCCAAGCGTTTCAGATTTACAAAACATTTTATTCATTGAGGGCGAGCGTTCAAGTCGCAAGCTCAGATTCGGCAAAGGTTTTGTTGTTGCTGCTGGACGGGTCTATTTTTGGGTTGGGTGGGGGGGCATGCAACACAACGTCTACTATGTTTGCGGTGGCCAGGGACGACTGTTGATGCCAGCAGCAGCTGCTGCTGCTGCTGTTGCAATTGCAGCACGTCCATCAGTGGCCCATTGTCTGTGTCGCGCATACATAATGAAGTGAACCAGAACTGTAACTGGCCCCCGTGCCTGCCCCTTGCAACATCGACACGCTCCTGTTGCATGTACCTGCTTCGCCTCACCTGCCTAATGACAATGCTGATGATGATGTTGCTGATAATGAAGCCACTGTTGCTGCCCTTTTCAACGTGGACAGGGGCCATGAGGCTGGTGAAGGGGTCGACGATTGGCTGGGTGCCTGTTTGTTAGCGCCCATTGTGGTGGCAGCAGGTGGCCAGTTGGCCAGGTGAGTAGGGGGCGTGGCAGATTCAGGGGGGCGTGCAGGTTTTGTGCATTGAAAGAAGCGCAATTAGCACTTCGATTGTGTTCGTTTGACGCGATTTGCATCAAATTAATGTCTTCATCAACGGAAACAAACAGAGCGACATTTTGGACTAAACGGACGAGCGAACAGTTTGACAAAGGTCAAAAACAATTTTCGACGATGAGAAGGAAACACTTTAACCCACCACCACTTGTTACAATTTGACAGACAGTCGAGAGTGGCGGCTAATCAGCTTGAATTTGCCAATTGTAGCATACAAATTTACTGAAGAGACAACTTAACTTAAGTTGGGTTTGCTTTTTGGGGCAACGTTGGCCAACTGGAAACTAATAAGGTGCACGGCTGTATCATAATTAGGTTTGCAAGGTGGTTTTTAAGTGCTCTACATTGGACATTTAACTTACATTGCGTTTATTTTGTATGAATTATTGTAAATTTGTTTGACTGTTTAAACATATTTCTTTTTTCAATCATTTGTTTGGCATATGAAGTCTGTGAACCGGTTCGTTGTTGGTTTTTTACTTTGTTGCAGTTGGTACATAATAAGCATAAAGTTTTTCTTTCAAACATTTTGCATGTGAACTAGTTTAATTAAATGTAATGTTAAAACGAAGGTTTTAAAATTTTTTTTATTATGTTTATTTTTGTTTTCAACTTGAAAGTTAAAGCAACAATAATCAAATGACTAAAACAAGGAATAATTAAATTGTAAAAAGCTAAAAAGCTTTTCTAATTATTCAAGGCAAAATTAATTGTAACAAGGGCGAAACATAAAAGCAAAAGCACAAATACCAATAAGGTATAAATAACAAGCCAATTTCCAGGTGGAAACTTTACGTGTCAACATTTAAAAATGGACATTGCTTTAAGGCCCAGCAATGTTTGCATGTTTAAAAATTTGGATGACTCGATAAATATACATATCTAAATATCTTTATATTTTAGTCTACATATATTATTATGAAAATCTAAACAGACGTTTGAAATCATTCAATCATTTTAAAATGAGAACTTAGTACACGCAGAGCATCGTATCAAAGAACACTTAAACCATATATACATACTTTATTCCAAATATATTTATTTGGGTAATTTAAATGGAGACGGCCACAAACCGCTTTAGCTTCTCGCTGACAACATTTAATCCCGAAGGCAAGCTGAAGCAGGTGGAATATGCCAACCTGTGCGGAGCGAGGGGAGCGCCATCCGTTGGCATTTGCACTACGGAGGGCATAGTGCTGGCCACCGAGAAGAAGATCGACTCGAATCTGGCGATCGGCTGCACCGTTACTAAACTGGAGGAGGTGGGCACAAACTCGGTTATGACTTACTCGGGCATGTCGCCGGACTTTCGGATCCTGGCCAAGTTGACGCAGAAGAAGACGGCCGTCTTTGACCTGACCAATGGTTGCCCGATGGGTGTGGATCGCGTGGCGCTGGCCCTCTCCCACGTACTGCAGGAGTTTACGCAATCCTGCGGCGTCCGGCCGTTTGGCCTGACGCTACTGATCGCCGGCTGGGACGTGGAGCGTCCGCGTCTCTATCGCATGGACGCCGGCGGCTCCTATTTGGCGTACAAGGCCTGCGCTGTCGGCCAGCGCGCGGATGAACGCATGGCCTTCTTGGAAAGCCACTTCAAGCCGGAGCTGACCCTGGACGCCGCCATCGTCCTGGCCATTCGGGCCATTAAGCTGGAGTCTATTTTGGCGATGCCTGCGCGCCATTTTGAAATCGCCACTATCAAAAAGGACTTGTCGCAGCTCCTCGACAATGACACAGTTGATGTCTATTTAAAAAAATTGAACTAGATTTTAAAGGGCGTGCAGTGAAACAGTGGAAATATTGGAAACCTGTTTAAGATGTTCAGTATTAAGGTTCTTAATTATCTACAATTTTGGGCAAAGGTTTGTTACAAAGTTTGCAACATGGAACAATGGAATGGAACGCACGCTAGCAGCACGTGCAATTTGTTGATTGAAATGATTGATTGATTGGCAAAAACCGATTATTAAAAACTTATTTGTCAGATTTTAGTTTGGGGAACAACGGAATAAAACGCGCTTACTTAATAAAAACTATAATTATTTATTTATCACTTTATTTAAACTGCCTAAATTGGCCAGCGGAACAATTGAGTGGAAGAATATTTAACAATAATTATGCACGAATATAATAAATTATTTTATTATGTAACTGCAAACGTTAGGAAAATGGAATGAAACAGTGTTGGCAATCATTTGTTCAACAACTAGTTAAGATTCCTTTGAAGTAACAAGCCGTAATCCCATCAAGGCTTGTCTGATGCACAACTTTTAACCCGACACAATGGAATGGAACGCTTGTGTTTTTACCGCGCACGCGACAACGCTTGCCAAGAGATTTGTAGCACTTTGTAGCTTGCTTAGTTTTTTTTTTCTGCAGGGGATAAGCGCGATAAATTATTGGCTGGGACTGGGGCCTTAACTACAAAGGCGTTGCATGCCCCATCTCTGGCAGCGATCTGTTGCATGCCCTGTGATACATTGTTTTTGGCTTACTTTGCTGGGAATTTAGCCAAGCGTCAGCCGCTAGCAGCTGCATTGTCCAGAGGGTGAACTCTTTAACTGGCAACGAATGCTGATACACTTTCCCCTGCCGTTGCCTGATGCCCGGTGGCTGCTTCAAGTGGCACTTGTGGCGCCGCTTGACCGGAGACCCGGTGAATCCGGCGCAAAATACTTGGCCGGCGTTTACCTGGCGACCAGAGTTGCCGTGTTTTTGTCTGCTGCTGTCGCCCCGGCATCCTTTATTTATTTATTTTCTTGCCTGGCTTCCTTTTTTTATATTCTTTTATTTCATTTGCCTTCAATGCAATTATACTGGATAAATATCTTCTTCCGTTTTAGCTGTAATTACAAAAGTTTAATTGAGTTTTCTCGGCTTGTTGTGTTCGTTTCTTTTTTTTCTCTCGCTCTCTCTCTCTCTCTCTCTCCCTCGCTTTCGCTCACACTCTCCCATTCTTGGTGTGTCTTCGTGTCTCTTTCACTTTACTCTTTATGTTTTGCCTTGTTTTTGTCCTGCTTTAGTGCTGTTGTTGTTTTTGTCGTCCTGTTTGACGCCCGTCGACATCTCTGGCGCTGGCTGTCGCTGCGGCTGGCTAGAAGTTTATCCAGAATTCCCTGCGTCCTCGTTGTCGCCGTGGCTGCCGTTGACGTTTTTTTTCCCCTTCATCTGAATCTGCGGCCACTCGTCTCTGCCGACGTCTCTGGCGATATTTTTCTTTATACTCTATTCACAAACTTTCTGAGTGTATATTGGTTTTGTTTTGGGTTTCCATTTCGTTGCTTGAACTGTTTATTTGTATATATTTTGACAAATAAATTTATAAGATAAGGCACATTTCATTGCTAAAAATAGCGGACTCAAGTATCGAAAACATCATTTATGAAAATTGTATACTTAGATTAAGAACCTCTCGGGCAGTATTTTTATGTACAAGCAGATTAAGCTGCCGCATAAATATTAAATAATAAAAATAAAAAAAGGTGGAATTTTTATAAAAAGATTTCAATTTCTATAGCATACTTTTGAGGAGTGTAAGGAAATCGGGCATATCAGGCTAATATACATATAATATGCTGGAAATTAAAACTTTTATATATAAGATGAGGATAACTAATAATAACAAACTGATAGTAAAAATGTTTGTCTTTTGTTTTTTAGGTCTGTTGGAAGACAAAGTGTTCGGTAGACAAAATATACAAGAATTATTTGTATTCTCTAAAAACAGCTTTAGGTATATTTAAAACTTAATAATACTTATCAAATAACTTGCCAACTATGGGCGTAATTAAATATAACAAGCCTTTTATTTTTTTTTTAAATTCTGTACTCTTCATTTAGGAATAGAACTAAGGAAACTACCATTAGAAAATGCAACTTTAGACACATAAATAGAGTATGTTGCAGTTGGCAGCAGCTGGCTGCAAAATTTTGCTACTCGTCTTTTTATTGTTGATGTTGCAAAAAGAGTTGTTTCCAGCCTGGCAGGCCTGTCTATCTAGCGCCACGTGATTGTTTTTCGCCACAATAAGAATGAGACGGCAACACAGAAACAGTGTGTGTGTGTGTGTGTGTGTGTGTGTAAGAGAGAAAGAGAGAGAGAGAGAGAGAGAGAGGGAGACAGTTGGATGGATAGACTGGCGCCTGAGGCTGAGTGATTTCCTTCACTTTGGACGTCCAAGGACGGGCATGCAATACGCGCAAAATAAAAAGTGATTAAAACTGAGCGCAGCTCGACTTGACTTTAAGGCAACGGGTGTGCTGCCAATTTATTTAAAATAAATAGCGAAATTGTTGGGTAACGGCGCAAACGCCTCACGACCCACAGCTCACAGCTCACAGCTCACAACCCACGTCTCATGTCTTATGTTCCACAGTGCCGCCGACTTTGACAGTGGGACGAGCGTTACAGATTCTGGTTAATTTATTCATTGCAAATTTACATGCTCATGTTTGCAAATTTAAAAACTGCACACATTCACAGCACAGGCGAATGCAGCACGGTTAGAAAGAGAAGTCCAGATATATGGAGAGAGCAAGAGAGAGAGAGAGAGAGAGGGAGAGAACTGCTGATAAAAGCCGAATGCAGGGCGAATCAGCGAGCGAGTTTATTCAAAGCAGACTCTTCCAGTAATATGTAAATCGCATTGCCAGTGCCAAAGTGGAGTTTGCTCAGAGTCAGCAGCTGGCCCTGCACCACCCAACCACCAGCTGCAATTCCAACCGCAAGACCCGCTTTTTACCCACTCCTCATCCACACATTCGCATTCGCATCAGCACCTCTGTATATACATACATATATATATATATGTTTATAGATGTGTGTGTGTGTGTATGTGTGTGGCACAACGCGTTCAGGTATTTTCCTATGGGAAAAATCCACTTGGCGCTACCCCAATATTTACATATCATAGTTGCTTCCGCAAATGACTTGGCGCGAGTGAGAGTGCGACCCCCAAGAGTGTGCTAGTGTGTGTGTGTGTGTGTGCGTGTGTGTGAATGTACGTGAGTGCCAAGTGAATGCAACAGCCCAGCCTATTAATTACACATACAACATATAACTATTCCATGTAATTCTGCCCAGATTTATCCAAATTCAAATTACCAATTGCGGCAAAATTCAAGAATTAGTCTAATTCATAGTTTTTAATTACTGAAAACAACAAATACATTATAAAATTTAGCGCCGTTAATGAATCTTTTGGCTGGGAGAGCACAGTGAAAAAGGGTGATAAATGAAAAAGTAAAGAAATATATTTTAGACTCTGTTCTATTGTTCTTATTATATCAGAAATACTTTAGCTGTAAGTCTGTATTGTTTTCACAGGATTCCCATTACCAAAGATTTTTAGTACAAATATAAATAAATAAAATATAAAAAATATACCATACATAGAAATGGAATATAAAAAGAAACCTTATTTGCAATTCTTTTAAATAACTTATACAAATATGCCCTATTATTATTTATATGAATGTTATTTAACAACTATCGTTTGGTTGTAGTTTGTGTAATGAAAGATTACGAATTATTAAATATTTGTTTATATTTGGCTTGTCTTAAATAAGCATACAATTTATCTATTTTAAATGCAATTTTAATGAATGAATTTTCAAGAAAAGTAAGCATTAACTTCTTTCAAATTTAAAGAAAAAAATTTATGAAGCAAGATTTTAATTATGAATGAATTGAAAAATCAAATACATTTTTTTAAGTTTCTGTTATATGTGAAATGCTAGATAAACGTTGAGCGAAGGCTCAGCTTAGTTAAGGTTATTAAACATAAGCTAATCTGATTAGATCAAATAAAAAAAGTAATTTCTGCCTCTTCAGCTTACAAAATGGGATAACTTTAATAAAAAACAGTTTTGAACATATATAATATAACAAATTAGATACGCTTGAGTAATCGAATATTTATGATGAAACATGAAGAGCGGCCAAAAAATATATATGCATTAGCAACCCCGCAAACAAGAGACCCAACGCTCATACACACACGCACACTCAACCCACCCACACACACACACACATACAGAGAGAAAATGGATGCCGCTTGTCAAAACAAATCCGTAAGAGATTACATTAAAAGGCGCATTTGGACAGCTCCATCGCAAAAAAAGAATACACCTACTATTCGAACAAGCTCACATACTCGTATAATCAAGTGTATATATATATATATATATATATATATATATTTATATAGGTAGTGCACGCTGTGCATGTGAAAATATCCCCAATGGATTTAGTAGACGCCAAGGCGCACCCAACTCAAACCCCGACCTCAAGTCCGTGTATCCTTGTTTCTTTGGCAACGTTTGCGGCGGCATCGCGCCTTTTTTATCTCCTTCCTTTTTTCTTTGGAAATGATGGAAAGTTCTGTTATGCGAATTGACAGTAGTTTTCATTACGAATTCATGTAATTTTTACTTATTTTCTTGTGATTTTCAAACGGTCTGCAACATGAGTTTTCATAAACAATAATCACACACACTGATTACTTAACACTTTGATGAATTTTCAGCCAATAAGAAGTGAAGTATTACCGAAAAAGAAGAAAAACAAAAATAAAATCAGGCAACATTTTTAAAGAAATGTTGACTAATTAATTTTACCTATAAGATATTAATTGCATTATAAATTTATGTATTCTTGCAAGCCAAATATTTTAATTAATTGGTCCGTTTGAAATATTTGTCACACACAGTATAATGATTTATTTTTACACTTTTTTTATTTTGTAAACATGGCATATTGGTTTAGGACAATTTTCGTGATGTCTTCTTTAATTCTAAAACATTTTATAACTACGCCAACTGAAGGCGTAGCCAATTCTAAATAAAGACACTGCAAAAATCAAGAGCCAATCATATGTTTTGTGGAGTTTCAATTGTGAATATTAGCCAAAACAAGTTGTTCATATATTTATTCATTTGATTGCACACACAGGAGAAGAATTCATCGGTTATCATTGCTCAGATAAGTTCACCTTTGACTGAATTTGTCTATGATTTGTTTGTTTGTTGCTGTGGAAATGTAAGCAAAATGTTTGTAAGCCGACAAAGCTGCTTTACTTGATTTACGTCTAACCATAGCATAGCTTTTAGTTGTTGTTGTTGTTGTTGGTTTGGTTGGAGCATCTTGAGCAGACATTCCAACTGACAATTTGAAGGACCAAACTGGCGCTGGCCTTTGTTATGCAAAACGTTACCTAGTCTCGTTCTCTTTTATTTGCCATCCCCTGCGCTCTTCTCAATTTGAATCTGATTCTGACCTTTGTCCAGGCGGTGGGCACTCTATAAATTGTATAACTATATTCAATAACAGTACACAACAACAGCAAGCATACTTCATGTTGAAGGATATTCTTTAGCTCTCTCTCTCTCTCTCTCTCTTTCTTGCTCGTTCAACTCTATGATTATTTGACTGTAGCTGCTACCTTGACACGGCGACAAGACGAACTGCCCCCAGCTTTGTGTGTGTTTGGGTTGCCAGCCCATCGTACAGGTGCTGCGCTGCAACAGCCCCCAAAACTCGTTGTTATTCTTATGTTATGCTGCCACTATTTCTTGGCACTGGTTTTTGTCTTTGGCTGCTCTCGACTTTCGGCAACTTCTTGAAAGTACTTTTTAGACATCATCCGCTCCCCGCTTCAAATTGGTTTGCATACATACATAAATAGTGTGTGTGTGTGTGTGTGTGTGTATTATTTTTTGTTGTCTTTTAGTAATTTAGCATATTTCTGAAGCATTTTGTTGGAGCTGTTTGTTCATTTTGTTGCTGTTGTTGTTGTTTATTGTTGTCGTCTGCTGTGTTTCAAGTTTTGCTTCACCGTTTGCGGTGTGCAAATGCAAATTGCTTGGCTTGCATATCCTTTATGCTATTTTTGTGGCCCATCCTTGGTTGTTGGCTTTGACTTTGGAGGGGGCGGAGGGGGGCAACAGATGCTGTTCTTTGCTGAAGTGCGACCAGCCGCGTTGATAGTTTTATTATTTGCATGCATATCATTTCTAAGTCCATCGTCTTCGCTTTAGATTCGAAAATAACTGCTTGCACTGGCCGTGTTCATAAACTACTTGGCCCGAAACAGTGCATTTAGCAGCTTTTAAACAAGCTGCAAGCCAGCACAGGCTATTAAGTAACTTAAGTAAACTCAGAGAAAGCTATTAAATTAATATGTATATTAATTTGTTTTACTTAATCTAAGAAAAGTTCTGCTTTCTTTAACAATACATTAAAGTGTAAGTTTAAGAAATTCTACAGGTCGTTGACCATGAAAAGACTCCCGTGGCTTTAACGCAAAACACTGCGTACAACATCCACTGTCTGCTTAACCAATTAGTGACTGTTTGCCAAGGACATGCAGGCCAGCTGGTTGCCAAATAACTATTATATACATTACCATCAACACTATCAGTGTCCCATGGAGAGACAGAGAGTAGCTAAACAATAACACATTAATCATTGAATCAGCAGATAATCAAGTGCACGGCCATGTCCCACTGTGCACAGTGCAAACACTGTGGCCTCAAAACTTTGGCCGCCCTTTCAGGAAGTACCGTTTTGTTGTTGTTTGAAGTTGGGGGCCGGGGGATTTTTTTTTTTTTTTTTGTCTTCAGTCAGCTTTGGAAATGCGCAGCGACCGTCAAAATAAATAGTGCGAATGGAGTGTGGCTCAGTGGTTGGAGTCCTTTGGTCTGTGGTCCTTGCTGCTTGGTCCGGCTGCTGTTTATGTTGTCTCATGGTCGTGCGTCCAGATGTTTTGATTCAGTTTTAATTCATTTCAGTTGGCGGCGCCAACGACTGTTATTGTTGCCGTTTGCCGTTGTCGTCGTTTGTTCTTGTTGCTATTAAGAAAAACGCCTCCAAGAATAATCGACTAAACGAGCGAGCAAACGAGAATTGGTTGACGACCCTTCCTTGCCCTTCAACCCCAACGCTTTTCACCCAGCCACCGACCTTCTCTACTCGCCTCTTCCTGTTCGCTCCTCAACAGAGTTGCCCTCGACATGCAGCCAACCAGCCGGCAATAAAAATATGATTGTATTTTCGCTTGAGTTGTTTTCATTTCTCGATGATGTCGAGGACCCGCACTCGGGGCCAGGCGACCGCAGTTTGATGCTATCCGTCCGCCCGCCCTTTCCCCTTGCCAGTTTCCGCTTTCTTCCGACATATATATGTATATATATATAAACTTGTATATATTTATATATATATATTCAGCTCCATCTCCGCCTCTACAGTTTTGGTACTCAGCCGGCCCAATGCATGGTTAAATCAAGCAAGCCAGCGGTCGACCATTGAACCGCTCCCGCTGCGGCTCTGGATGTGGCTCCAACTGCGGCTCCGGCTCCGGCTGCGGGTGAGACTGAGACTGAGGCGGCTTCGCGTTCTTGTTGTTTTTGCCTTAGCTAGCGGATAACAACTGGCGGCTTTTGTTTTGCTTGCCGCCCACACAAACACACCTACAACAGCACACACACACACACGACCACACACACTCAGAGAAAAACAGAGTTACAAATGAAATTCTGCGCAACGATTTTCCAATATCTTTTCCTACACATTCAAAAAACTTTTGGTATTTGAATTGAACTTCAGATATGCACAAATCTTTCTTAATTCAGTTCTTTATCGATAAGATGTAATACTGTTGTTAAATTGTACTAAGTATTTTAAAAGAAATAGGAATTTAAATTCCTAATTTTTATTTAGTGTTTCATTTGCACATGTATTTAGTAAAGCTTTGGAGTTTGACAAATTTTGTTATTTTAAGAAAATAGCATAATTTTTGACAGTGCTGGTACATAATAAATGAACAACAATATTTGATTTTATATTTGTGCAACTTGAACTTAAAAAATGTTGTATGTCAGAGTTTTGCCTCTAAAAATGCCTTTTTTTTTGTATGAGTAAATAGTCCTTTATTTTAATCATAGGTTTAGAAAAAATGGTTTTTAAAAGAGCATATGGAATATAAGTCCTTATATATGAAATGTCTACCTTTGAAAATGTTCACACAAAAAGGTTCATGTGCAGCTAAAAAAGTTTTCATGCTAAACAAATTTTATAAACAGTACAACTTTCTAGGTATTTTCTCTGAGTGCACACACACACACACACACTGTAGGACACACTTACAGTTTACATCCATTTGAAATCAGTACGGCAACTCGCATATTCGCTACATTACATTCTTCGTTGCCATTAATCGTGGGGCTGCGGCTGCCCAGTTGGCCGGCAGCACTCGCAGGCATCTTCAGGCGTCCCTATTCGTCTGGCCTTGTGTCCGTCAGAGTTGTTCGCCTTGTCCTGCAGCTCGCCGGCATCGTCGTCCTCGTGCTCGTTTTACATTTCTCGTTTCTCGTTGAAGTCGACTCTCAAGTCTTTCATATTTACTCGAGTGATGTAATTTTTGAATAGCTTAAGGCTTTTGAAAATATTTAGCATGGCAAATCCTTTTTAAACGTTGATTTCGACTGCAAGCAGTCAGCACTGAAGGATGTTATGGCCATGGCCATTCGCTGGGTCCCGGCCACGTTTCGCCCATTGTGCTCTCGAGCACTTTGCATATGCATATGCGTATTATTGTTATTAATAATAATAAATTAGATGTTTTGAATTTGAGCTCGCCCACGCAGAAGACGATTTTGCGTTTCATTTCCCACCGAACGACCCCAAAATATGATTATTTAGCAATCGATTAGAATGTAAAAGCATAAAAGCAGGTTACTGTTACTAAGCTTACGAATAAAATATAATATATGTACATATACATATGTATGTATTTAGTTTAGCTTTAAGTTTAATATATATTGGTTATTGGTTTGCCACTCGAGTTGATTACGCTCCAAAGTATCAATACTTGATAGTCCAATAAGTGCTTTGAGTGCTTTCAGTTTTATAAGAATACACATTTTTTTGTTTTGCTAACTATCGATAAGTGGTAATAGAATTAATGATCATTTGGCTTATTGTTTAAAAACTTGTATATATCGATAATTGATAGTCCAATTTGCGATTAGTGCATTTAATGTTGTCACATGTAAACGTTCGAGTATCGCTAGACGTTTATCGAACTATCGATGAATTGGGTTATTGGTATACAATTTATATCTATCGATGCTTGGCATAATTATTGGACTAATAAGCAATTAGTGCTTTCTGTGTTTTGAAAACTCTTGTGTTGATTAGTATCGATAGGCATTAATGGAATTATCGATTAATTTAACTAAGCAAGTGCTGCGAACACCGAGAAGAGTCTATAAACAATCTGCACGCCTGACAGCACTGTTTGCTCAACTGACATTTATCAGCACTGAGCACAAAACTTGAGCCAAAGTAGAAACGGAAATAGAAAATTGGGCACAACATAATAATAACAACAGCAAGCGTAAGAGCAGCAGCAACAACACCAACAACAACAACAGGTAACAATGGCAGCTGTTGCTGCTTGTGCTGATCATTGTTGTTATTGTTCGCTGGTCACAGCAACAAAAATACAACAACAACGATACACAAAAACTTCCACATGCACATTGGGCCAAAAAGTGCGCAAAAACGCAAAAGGCAAATAAAAATTTGTAATGAAATTTTGTGCGCTGACATTTCGAAAAATTGCTTTTTAACCTTTGTGCCGGGGCTAAAAGTTGAATCTAAAGCTGCAGCTGAAACTGAAGCTGAAGCTAGAGCTGGAGCTGGAGCGGGTGCACAGTTTCCACATGTCAGTGACATGCTACACGTGTATCTCTTTTGGCTTGGGCGACGTCGCCGTCGTCGTCGTCGTCGTCTCGTCCTGTCCAAGTCCTGTACGCTGTGCGGTCGGAGCCGCAGCAAAACTTGTGCATCGGGAAATCTGTAAGCTGAAAACTCTGTGACATGCTTTTAAGTTTTCGGCTGGCATGCACATGCAGATTATTATTAGGTTGTTGCCAGCGCACAGCTCCCCTCGACCTCTTTCAGGTGAGTTCTCTGCACCCAACCAAAAGAAAAAATAAACTTTGCCCATGTCCAGCTGCAGCTTTCGGGGGGGCAGAGAGTGGAGTGGAGGGGAGGGGGGGGGGGCGGGTTTGAGGCATGCCATTTGCCTTGCTATAAGTTTTGTTCTAACAAACCAATTACTCGCACCAATTTCCACAGGCTGCCTTCGACTTTCGCCATTCGCCTTACATGATGGAAGAGTTCGACTTTGAGCCTGGCAAACGGCTGCGAGTATTTGGTGGAACGAAGGGGCAGGGTGTGGGGGAGGGGGTGGGGGCGGTCGGGCAACATCGAGACGGCAACGAAGCTGACGCTGATGCTGAAGGAAAATACAAATACGACTTTCAGTTACTTTTTCATTATTTTACCAAGGAGTTTGTCCTTTTGGGTGTGCGACACACTCGGCAAGAAGACACTTGGCTTGCATGTCCCCGTATCTCAGGAACTCACCCCGCCACCTATCCCCCTTTTCTGCCCCTTACACAAACACACAGACACCGAGTTTCTATCTGTGTATTGCAATGTTCAAAACATTGGCAGATGTCGCCGCACTAGCAAAAGTTAAGAGAGCCCTACAACAGCAGGAACAGGCAATGGTGCAGGGGAGAGCGAGGTGAGGAACTGGAAGCGGGCACATCCGGATCTGGATGGCGTGTGTACACATGCCGAGACAAGGACAAGACATGGCAGTCAACTCAGCCAGCCAACAGCCAACAGCCAAGCGAAGCCAGCTAAACAAAATTGTATGAGCAAAGAAAAAAAAAACACAAGTAAAAATGCTCTACAACAGGTGTGCGCAACTAGCAAATACCCTGTTTATAGCTTATAGACATAGCTGATATATATATATACATATATATATATATATAGATAAAATGGCAGATGGTTTAATAAATAATAATAATAATAATAATAATAATAATTATAATAATAATAATAATAATAATAATAATAATAATAATAATAATAATAATAATAATAATAAATAAGACAAATATAAAATAATAATATATATACTTTGTATAATCTGTTAGGTCAATATACATATATATCTATAATATAAATGGGTTTTTATTCTTTCTGCCTGTTACAAAAGTGCTCGAAAATTCAATTAACCCTATTTCAGCACGTTCTTTTTCTACAGGGTGTAAAAAGTTGCTACAAGTTTACTTTCCTTTCTGCACATTTTTTTTCGTTTTCTTCTAATTTTTCTTGTTTTTTCCATTTAACCCACCCTCAGCTGCATCCCACACTGTTTACCGCATGTGGCAAGGTGAGAAAGGCAAAGGGTAAGAAGGAAGACGAGCGGATGGGGGAGGGAAAGGGCCGCCTTAAAGCGGTTCCAAGCGGAGGCCGCACTGGCGATAAATGTTGGCATAAATAAATCATTGGAACGACAATCAGCTATTGTTTTAAAACTAAAAAAAAAAATAAAAAAAAAAAAACGGACACAAAACTAGTGCAAAAGTTGAATGAATTCGAGTTGCATAAAATGCACTTAATTCAATTTATAATGCGATTTGGGAATTGCTCAGCTTAGCATTTTATGGGTTCGTTTTGTGTAAGCTCAGGATAAAATAAAATTTATTTGCGACTTGTTTCTTGATGTAATTTTTCTTACTTTTACGATTGAGTTAAACACCAAAAAAGTGCACAGAAGAAAAGACCAACATTTTTTTAATGTACAAAGTATAAATAAATTGTAAATAAATGTTGTTAACTTAAATGTTAATAGTAGTGTGTTAGGTTAATTACAGTTTATCAAAAACAAAAATCAACAAATTCAAAATGCATAGCATACTTTTTGGAGTATAAAAATGAATTGAACTATATTTTAAGGCTTTTAAAGAAGTGTACTTTATCTTCTGATTGGACTCAAATAAAAACTATAGAGTGGTTGGTTCTGGTGTCGAAGAATCGTTAAGAAGTAGAATTAGCGTATACGCATTAATCCTTTATCTAATGGTAAATAAATATTTTGAAGAATATGTCATTTGGTAATCATATTTATTAAACTAGTATATACTTATAGTTAACTGATCACACATATAATTCCAAACAAACAAAAATTCACATGGGCATACAAATATGATAAGCTTTAGTTTTAAATGTTTTTGTTTTTAACTTATCACCCAATCTGGGCACACCTGAAGCATAAACACGCTGCTACTTTGTTCTTGTGGTGCCACCTGCCACATGCAGCAGAGTCCAGAAGCGGTCTTTTGTTTTGTATATATTGTTAAAGAATAAGTCGCATGTGGAACATGTCTTTGGTGTGTGTGTGTGTTGTGCGACGTAATCTTTGGGCTGCTTTGGCCGCTTAACTTCTTTCACTTGCACTTGCCCCGACCCCCGCCCATTTCTTTATGCCGCAGCATATTATGAAGATGAAGAAGCAACAGCAACAGCAGCTCGCGCACGCTGTTGTAAAAAGTTTTTAATTTTTCTTTTCAAACATTTAACTAAAAGAGCAAGTCCTTGCTTCCCACGCCAACAGCAACAAGAGCACAAAATAAAGAATAAAGGCGGGTAGTGTTAGTCAAGGGACGGAGCAGGGTATGTGTGTGTGTGTGTGTGTGTAGCAGGAAAGAAATTATCCTTTTCATACACTGCTTACGTAGTGAAAGCAAGAGTATTCAGGATTTTAGCATTCTTCGTCTGTCGAGAGAGTTGAGCTCTGGCTAAGATCAAGCTGTAAGCTTGTATAGATCTATAATATTCATTAATTTTAATATTAATACTGTGCTTTTAGAAATATATTAATTTAAAGTTAAAGTTCAATAAACAAAGTGATGGATATGCAAATGTTTTAGTTTATATTATTTTAATATATTTTGTAAAAGACGAATCTCAAATTATAATAATAAAATTATTAAATAAAACGAACAGAAATATATATATATATATATATATTCCAAAAATTTAGAAACGTTTTTATACTCATATATTAAAATCATTGATTATGAATTTTTCCCGTTGATTTTTAACGTATAAAAGAAGATGTCTCTAACTATAAAAAGTTTAAAGTTATTTGTTCATCTGTTTCTCTCTTCCCATTTTTAAATTCATATATCATCATATATCTTTATAAAGAAACCATCCGAGCCAAAAAAGATTTATGTATAAATTATAAACGAACTTATGTGTGTCTTAAAGATATTCTGACCAAATTTGAACTAACACTTATCTTTGCGACATTAAAGTATTCTAAATGTAAATATATAGAAAAATCTTAAATATTAAACACTCTGCACTCTTAACTATTCTTACACTGCGAACAGAGTATGATGCAGTCGTTGCCAACCGTTTAGTGTGTTTTGCCTTCTTCTTGCTTGCGCTGTTTCAACATCTTCTTCGTAATAAAAAAAAATACCAAGCTGCCAGCCACGCCCCCCCCCCCCTTCCTCCCCCCCCCCCCCCCCCCCCCCCCCCCCCCCCCCCCCCCCCCCCTCCCCCCCCCCCCCCCCCCCCCCTCCCCCACTCCACCGTTTTTGAGTAAAGACATCATATGATCTGAATGCAGCACACTCGCTATTTTACTTTCTTTATTTTTGTTTTAATGAAACAGTTGCCGCTCGCGGCATTATTATGATTATTATGAGGCATGCAAAAGTTGCAGTTAAAGCGTCGTGTAAAATAATATTTAGATGCCAACTTTCTGGCGGTAGCTGAAACTGCAGCTGAATGTTGCTCCTTCGTCCTTCTTCCTCCACATCTTTGTGCTAACAATTTTTTGGCTGGCAATTTTGCAGTTTAATTAAATTTTGCCCAGACCGAAAAATCTGTGCAAGGAAGACCGCCAAATGCCAAATGCCAAAGCCAGTTACCAGTCGGATTCGTCGTGTGTTGGCAGCAACAAATGCACCGCAGCAATGTTGCTTTTAGTTTTGTGTAAATCCCTTAAATTAATTGAGTCTGGCCAGGCTCAGGCTCAGATCTAAGCAAAGCTAACAACCAGTTGCCTGCCGACGGCTGCTCTGATCTCTCCCTGCTGCAGAGCACAGTACAGATTGACTGAGAAGCCGCACAACTTTCTCTCTTTTAGTTGACAAAATTAACTTTTACCGTTGTTCCCAACACAAACACACACACACACACCACAACACTTCAGTTTGTGTGCGAAAGTAACGATACATTTGCATTTGTATGACTTCGTTTGGATTTAACATTAGCTGCTTTTACCACCCATTGACATTCTTCACTATGCCAACCAACATTCAAGTGGATATTGATTAGGTTGAATCTATTGCATTACCAATGGGAAAAAATTAAATACAATTCAGTTGGCAACAATTGCTGCTTCGCAAATAAATATTAATTATATAAATATAACTATTTAATATACGTAGTATGAAAAATAGCTTTTAGAAAGAGCTTAAAATAAACATTATGTATTTGTGTGGCAATATTTCCAGTTTTATTTTTTATTTTTATAAACAGTTAAAGCATATTTATTTAGGGTTTTTTTCTAAGTGTTTTATACTAATTTTTTATATAATAGCTGAAGTCACATTCCCAAAAATATTTTCCCCCATTTATCTAGCTCTCAAATATCGATTTAAAAACTGGGAAAAAAAGAATCCGATGCCGAAAAATAAAAGACTTGTCAAAATCTGCTCATGATAAATATTATTAAACTTGGAAGGCAAGTGCATAGATTACAAACATTTTTTATTATACCGCAACTTTTCAAAAATAAAAATTAAGACAATACGTACTTCGTACTTCTGAACTTAACTCCTCACAACACAACAAGTATTAAAAAAAATGAGCTAAATAAAGCAAAGGAACTTTTTGTAGATCAAATATTCTTTCGCTCTTAGTTGCATTTGTCTCAAAGATTGTTTGCACTGTTTTTATAAGTATCCAATGTAAACAGTTTTGACTATTTACTTAATGCGCATATCCTATGGACACCAAAAAAGTAAGCGGTATGTTAACTAGATTCAATCAGCTTAAAACAATTGCTCAAAGCACATCGGATAAGCATCGTTTGTCTGGTTTTTCTGACGGATGCTCTCGTCGGGAGACAAAGCAAGCGAGTTTTCCATTTGTGGCAGCGTCCTCTGTTCTATGCTTTCGAGTCGGCCATTATCGCTGGCCAGATCTTGTGCACCCGCATTTTTGTTGCAGAAGCATTCAGCAGCTGCAAATTTGTTAGCCAAGTTCGTTGCTGTCATCTACAGATGACAGACAGTGACAGGGAACAAAGCAAAAGTCTCTCAAGCTCCCTAGCTCTATATTTCTCTCTCTCTCTCTCTTGGATAATTCAACCAACTGAACTCAAAGAAATCTTTGTATCTTTCTATACTCGGTCGTGTCGCGAGTAGAGTATATTAGGTTTTGTGCTTTCAACTTACGGTCCATTCTTACATAAATCTGTTTTAGATAGATCTTTAAGATCTTTCGTATATGTATATTGATGGCGTGAAAAATCATTTAAATCTATGTATCTTTCCAAGTTTTCTTGCTTCTTTTTTAGTTTTTGGAAAGAAATTAACTATACTGTCATTATAAGCAATAACCTCAATTAACCTTATAAGCTCATTTTCTAATTCAAGTTAGTCTAACTTCTAAGTTATACTAGTTGTTAAGCTAGATAAATAGAGTATATTTTTAGACAGAAATTAAAAAGAAGATTTAAAAACTTCATTTATTAAGATTTTTTCGTCTGCAGTCCATTGGCATATACTTTTTGTTTATTAACTAACTCGCATTTCTTTACCGAGTAAATTAAGTTAGCCTTGGGTGAGAACTATAATCGATTTTAGCATTAGATTATTTGTTTGCGTGCATTTCTCATTGCGTTAGGTTTTGATGTTGAGGCTGTCTAACACACAGCTTGTTTCAAACCCCGTTCAAATCTAAATTTCTTTCCTTTTATTTTTTTTTAACTGTTTTGTGTACAAACAATGTTTTGGCTGTTTTTAACACTGTATACGAGTATTGGGCTGTCAGTCAGGCCCCGCGGCATCGTTTTTACTTGTTTGCGTTTCATTTATGTCCCTGGCCGTCGGATAAACGCTTTTGGCAACAGTTTTAACAGGTTTTTACAGTATCGAATAGCAGCACATGAAATGGCTAACAAAAAACCAGTCAGAAATATAACGTTCTTTTAATTAACTGTTTTGGAGCTTAGCTAAACATTAAATGCTGAGGTATTTAAAGGCAGTTTAATAAACAAAGTGCGCAGTTAAACTAGATAGCTGAAAGTTAATTTAGGAGAGCTTCGTATACCAGTTAATAAACTGCCGGAAGATTAATTTATGCATACATACATATGTACATATACAAATGTATATGTACATATGGCAATTGAGTGAACTGGCCGAATGGACATCTTAATGGTAACAACATCTAAAACAATTTTCCATTAATGACAACAACGTCAATTTCAGGCGCCCAACGCTCCTCAATGTGTTCTTTTCTTGTTTTTGTTTTTGTTTTTCTGCATTATTTTGGTAGTCGTGTGGCTGTAAAAGGTTAACACGCCAAGTGCCCAACGAAGGAGGCGGAGTTGAAAACCAATGGGTGCTGGACCATGAGAAAATGGATGGTGGGAGGGAGGGGGCTGGATGGAGTATTGGGAGTGAATCAGTGCAGCATCGTCCCTTTATGATGACGTTACGTGAACGCCGCTCTCGCTTGAGTGACATGAAACTGTAATGGAATTCAATAAAAGCTGAGAGTGCAGAAACTGTTTGACACGCCAAGCGGCGAACTCTGTTTTTCCCTTTTTTGAATGAGAGTGGGATGTGGAGAGGGGAGGGAGACGGGGGGACACATACGCCTCGTGTGCGTTTGTCAGCCTTATTTGTTAATTTGGCGCAATATTGTCTAAAGGTGGATGTCGAAAGGACGCCCACACATTGGCGACCAGCATTCAACATGTGCACATGTTTAAGCCCGGCCCGATATAAATACCACAGCGGCCAACTCAAGTTGGGGCATAGCGACTATAAAAGGGCTTTTGGCAAAGGTATTTTAAACTTGAAGAAGAATCCAGCCTGTATACAATTTAAAGTGTTGTTAAGCTTTCAGTTTTTCGTGCTGTGTTTGAATTTGTTTATCTTATAATTATATGAATTATTAATGATGAATATGAATTATAAATTCTTGTTACTAATTATTTTTTCTTATTAATTAATAAACTATGTTTTTTCGAGACTTGATACCAGCTCTTATGCTGCCACAAAACAATGTTGTGCAGCTGTAAGTAAATAATATCTCAATACTTTAGAGTACTGAAATTATGCTTTCAGATTGCAAGCATTCAGTTATCGATACTTTTAACTGTTAACTGCTTATTTCGATTCAGTTAGTAATTTGAACAGCTGACTTACATTCAACTATCGATGTCGTTTAGCTATTAATAACTTAAACTTTAGTTAAATAAACAGAATGCAAAAAAATTATTAAATGTCTTCTTAATACCTTTTGCGTTTGAATAATTTGATACAATCGATATCACATTACAAGCAATTTGTTATCGATAATTGTTAAACGTGTAACTATTTAAATGTGTTGTAAGTCTCGAAACTTTTGTTTTGTTTTTAAGAAACTTTTCAATACTACAACTGACACATTTGTCAGTATTTTAGTTGAGCAAGTTTCCTAGCATGCCACACATTGTGTCGCCAATACGCTCAAATCTGCTGCTGCAAATGCTGCTTGAGGGAAATGTCTACATAGCGGTCACTTGGGCAGTCAGCTATATATTCAATATGCTTATATTTGTGGGTTCAGGTTAATTGTTTGTCAAATGGAAACTCATAAAACTATTGCAGGAATGGCGCCAGCTTGGACTGTCAGTGCTCCTAGTCTTTGCACTGGCCACGATCGTCGAGACATTGCGCCTTTACGTGGGCTACAGCCTTAACCTGGGCCCCAATGGACCGCGACCCAAATGGCTGCTCATGTCCACGCTGATCCTGTGCCTGCCGCTGCTCGTCGCGCTGTGGTATTTGCGACAGTTTCTGCCCCAGCGGAACGAGACGTCGTGGCTGCAACTCGCAGGCCAGCTGTGGCTGCTGCTCATCGCACTGGAGCTGGCCGTGGCTGTGGCCTTGGTGTGGGCCAAACGGGCCGACCGGCAATCCCTGCCGGACTGGTCAACGATTGAGGCGAATCTTCAGGCGCCGCGTCGTCGGCCGGCGAGTAAATTCTATTAGTTTGTGAATGAGCAATAAAAATGATTGTTTGCAGAGCATCCAGAAGTTGTTGCTGCTGTTGCTGGTTGTGTGTTTATTAACGCTTTTGCAATATTGTCTGGCAAGCCGGGCTGGGCCACGCCCCCGCTTACATGTGTGTGTGTGTTCACCTGCCCAATCCCTTTTCGGTGTTGCTTTTATTGCATTTGGCCGCCCAGCGGCCAATGACGTCGCTTGATGGCCCAAACGGATGTCGTTTTCAATAAAGGCGTCGCAGGCGTTAAGCTTAACGCCCAGCACAACAAACACACACACACACACTCACACACACAGAGAGAGATGCGACACACATGTGTCTGGCTGGAACAGTGTGGTACTTTAATTAATTTCTTTAAGTTCATTAACGTTTGACTTGTTTAAGCAAGCAAAGATGACGATACAGCGAATGGGCGGTCGGATTCTCGGATCCGCTTCCAGATGCGTCCAGTTTGATGGCATTGTCAGCAGAATATTGCTTTTCGCCTCCTGCTCTCTCTCCCTTGCTCCTTATATATCCCACTCTCTCTCTCTCTCTCTCTCTCGCTTTCGTTAAACAGCAGCTGCCCACATAAAATGTAACCAATTTGTCCGCGAAGCAACATTTTTGCACAGTCAAAGTAGGTTTACTTGAGCTACTTGACTCTCTTTCAATTATTATTTAAATAAAGTAAGTAACACAGTTATGAAATGATGATTTTGAATGGTTAGCTTAAAGTCTTAGCCATTAATTGATAGAATAACCTAGCTCATGTAAATATATAAAGCAGCTGTCTGTTAGTTATTTAAAAATAAATCGATACATAGACTTGCTTTCGCTAACGAAAAGTATAAAATATAATATTCTAAGGATGAAATGTTAAAATTTGAAATATATTTGACGAAAATATAATTAGAAAATACATATTTATTGATATTATTTAAATGCCGTGATATAAGCTTTTTAAAATTTAAATATAGAATATTGTAACTATCAATACTAACTCATAAAAAACTGATGGTTTCATGTGAACATAATATATTGTGTATGAGAAATGAAGAATTTCCAATTGAAAAGTTGACATCTGTAGATTTTTTAATTTCTGAGATTGTTGCTTTATACAGAAGAAGAGATTAAAGGATAGATCTATATAGAATCAAAGCTTCTTCCTGATCAGAAATATATGTATGTATATGCTGTAAAAAATGTAAATACTCTCTAATACATACATATTGTTATTCTCTATTATTTGCTTTGAATGCAATTCTAATTTAGTTGAGAACACAGATAAAACGATTTATGAACGCAACGTTTTTCCACCTGCTGAGCACATTTAAAGCTAATTTTCAGGCTGTGCTCATAGAAACACTCTGTCGAGCAGTTTGTTAAGATCATGTGAGCTGCGCTCTGAAAACAATAACAAATTCCCAATAGCAACAATAACATTTCCAATAACATATTTCCAAATTGCACAACCGTTTAACAGAACAACCCGGAAGCATGTCGAACCCGACGAATGCGACGCCTCCGAAAGCCAAAGGCAGCCCAAACGAAACGAAGGCCGCCGTTGGGGCGAAGCCGTCGGCGACGATGGCGGCCACAACGTCGCAGCCAGCTGCCGATGAGACGGCCAAGGACGAGAATGCGCCCAGCACCAGTCACCAGGGACAGCAACAGCAACAACAACAACAACAACAGCAGCAGCAACAGAGGAGCGGAGGAGTTGTCGGTGGAGCAAGTGGGGGCGGGACCAGAGTGGGCTCGGCGACGCCAATGACACAGCTGAACGGGCCGGTGATGCGGATCAAGCGTGAACTGAACGAGATTAGCCAGAATCCGCCGCCGAACTGCACGGCCGAAATGTACAAGGAGGATCTGTTCCATTGGAAGGCGGCGATCAATGGGCCCAGCGGGACAGTCTATGAGGGCGGCATTTTTAAGCTTGACATACGCTTTCCGGGTGCGTATCCATTCCGACCGCCGCAAATCCGTTTCATGACGCGCATCTATCACTGCAATGTGGACAGTCGTGGCGTCATTTGTCTGGACGTGCTGAACGAACGTTGGTCGCCGGTAATGAATATCGCTAAGGTGTTGCTCTCAATTTGGGTGCTAATCGGTGAATGCAATCCGAATGATCCGCTCGTCATGGGGATTGCCGAGCAGTACAAGTGCAATCGTAAGGAGCACGACAAGATCGCTCGCTATTGGACTAAACGCTTTGCGATGCCCAAGGGCAAGCAGGGCGTCAAACCGGAGTCGGACAATCTGCCGCTGTCCCAGGCACTGGAGCAGGAACAGGAGCCGGGCCAGGAACACGAGCAGGAAGCTGAGCTGGACCAGCAGCAGGAAGCGGAACTGCAGCTGGAACAGGAACAGGAACAGGAGCCAGAGCCGACGTTAAGCGGGACAACGACAAGCAGCTCAGTTGCCGTTAGTGTAAGCCACAGTCGCAGTCAACTTTAGACAGATTTGCCGCAATAAACACTCTCAATATATATAAATATACACACACATACACAAACACACATTATTTCTCTCTCTCTCTCTCTCTCTTTCTCTGTCTATCTCTGTGTAGAACGTTTTCTTTGCTGCGCTAAGTGTGGGGCGTGAACAATTTGTGAACGCGCGGCATACAGTCAAAAAAAATATGGTTTGCATAATGTGCCCGGCCAGCATTTGCCAGCCCCAACCCAATCCCAATCCCCTGTCCCATCCAGTCGACTGCTGACGCCGCCAGATAGCTAGCCGAGCCTTTGCGCGTTCATGTCCATGAATATTCATGAGCTGCCAAAAATGAACCTTGCATAAGGCGCTGCAAAAGGGTCGACCACGACGGTATGTGGCAGGATGAGGTTTTTTGGGGTTTGGCGTGAAAAATGAATTGGAACGCGAATGGGTTGAACGGCGGCGCTTGGGGCCAGCACAGTTGAAGGTGTTAAAAGCCAGCTGCGATACACACACACACACTAGTAAAGATACATATATACACAAACACCTTCGTCTTAAACTGCAGCGTTGGCAACTCGTGAGAACTGAAGCTGGAGCTGTTTTGGCTTGTTAGGCCGTTAATTAGGGCAAACATATTTCCACTTGGCTTAAAGTATTTTGATAAGCACATTATATAAATATAAATATATATATAAATAAAAAGATATATATGTATGTATATAAATATATATGTATGTTTGAAGTGTTCACTCATACTTTAGTTGAAGCATATGGGAAAAGAAGAGGAATCACCAGAAAGTCGAATATGGTTAAAAATATGTATGTAAACATACAACTTTTATTCCAACTTACATGGCAAGCAACCTCCATAGACACTTAAAGGTGAACTTACATGGAATCAATTCTGGTACCTAACAAATTTGTAGACCTGTATACATATTATATAGCTGTCTAATATATATCAATCCCAAAATTATTTTTGTTTTACTATTAGTATGTATGGAGACTTTGCTTGCCATATTTGATTAGGAATTATTGGACAGTTAAAATGTTTCTCTTGCCCAAACTCTCCTTACGAATTCCTATAAAAGCTATATACTGATCCGATGCTTATAAGATATACTTGGGGAACTGTTAGTGCTTTATTTGCTAATATTTTCAATAGCAGCTTTATATTAATCCGATGTTAAATTAAAAACACTTTTAAAAATCGCAGAAAATTTAAAATGTACTATAAAACTGTTCAAATTGTGTCCCAGTTCGAACTTCTTTCAAAGCCAAATCTAACGGTGCCTCTTTAAAAAGCACCTAAGTATGCAAAATTGAATTGTTGCCTAAAATGAAGAGATTTGAAATCGCAGATCTGAAAATGGCTAATTACAGAGAGCAAGGCAGGGATAACAGTAAAATGGTAGCAGGACTATGCTTGCACGGAGGGCGTGGCAAGCCAGGGGGCGCTGGGGCGGACTGGAGAAAAACATCTAAGAAAAGCGACACTCAATTTGTGAAATGCGATAAATTGAATGAAAAGTGTGAAAATGAAGAGCAGTCATCAGCAGCGGCCAAGGAACAGTGCGAGGATTAAGAGTCAGAGAAGAGTGGTTGGTACGGCGACAGGGGAAGGAAGGAAGAAGTGGGCGTGTTTGGTGCTGGGTAAGTGTTGCTAGCTTAAGCAGAAGTGAAGCGAAACACAAAAAAATGTAAATGAAAATTCAAGAAAATTTAATAATAAAAACATCAGCATAAAGTAAAACGCATAAAATCCAATGAAATGTAAAAGGCAACCAACGGGCGCCCGCTGGACAGACGCCAACAGCACGGTGTCCTTGTGTCCTGATGCTGCTGCTGCTTGTGATGCTCCTTGGCAGTTGCTGCTGGTCGTGTGTGTACAAAATAGCGTCGGGTAATCACATTGCGTCAGTTCTGGCTCTGGCAGTGTCCTGCCCAGGCAGGATATGCTCAATTGAACATGTTGATTGCTGACAGCGCACGAACCGCCTCCCCTTCGCCGCCCCATTTCCTTGCTGGTCCTGCCAAATGAGGAGTCAATTGAAAATCAACTTAGAGCTTGCTTTAATGGAATTAGTTGTACAAAGCAGCAACGCCACCAGCAGCAGCAGCAACAGCATCAGTGGTAACAGCATCAGCATCAGCAGCAGCAGCAGCAGCTGAAGCCCCATCAGACGTTATCATCAACTTCAGTTCCCGATGCACATGCAAAAGATAGCCAAATGATGTCCACACAAAGATCCTAAGATGCGTTTCAGTTTTATGCTTCAGCAAATGCAGTAACGTAATGTCTACCTGGGTAAGTACAGTCCATGCTCGATATAAACAACACGTTGTTTAAAATCAAGCAAAAAGAGCAAGTCATTTAATAAAGTAAGTATAAGTATAAGTATAAGTATAAGTATAAGTATAAGTATAAGTATAAGTATAAGTATAAGTATAAGTATAAGTATAAGTATAAGTATAAG